>JACXGJ010001822.1:0-75746 GCA_016801105.1 Esox niger
AGTGTTTAGGGTCATTGTCCTGTTGAAAGATCCAGCCCCGGCACAGCTTCAGCCTTGTCACTGATTCCTGGACATTGGTCTCCAGAATCTGCTGATATTTGGTGGAATCCATGCGTCCCTCAACTTTAACAAGATTCCCAGTCCCTGCACTGGCCACACAGGCCCACAGCAGGATGGAACCACCACCAAATTTGACTGTTGGCAGCAGGTGTTTTTCTAGGAAGGCTGTGTTGTTTTTCCTCCATGCATGACGCCCCTTGTTATGTCCAAATAACTCAATTTTAGTTTCATCTGTCCACAGCACCTTATTCCAAAAGGAAGCCGGCTTGTCCAAATGTGCTTGAGCATACCTCAAGCGGTTTTGTTTGTGATGTGGGCGGAGTAAAGTCTTCCTCCGCATCACTCTTGCGTACAGCATCTCCTTGTGTAATGTGCGCGCAATAGTTGTACGATGCACAATGACTCCATCTGCAGCAAGATCATGTTGTATGTCTTTGGTGCTGGCCTGTGTATTGACTTTGACTGTTCTAACCATTCTTCGCTTCTGTTTATCCGTGATTTTCCTTGGTGTGCCACTTCGACTCTTAACTTGAACTGTGCCTGTGGTCTTCCATTTCCTGACTATGTTCCTAACTGTCGAAACAGACAACTGATATATCTTAGACAGCTTTCGGTATCCTTCCCCTAATTCATGATGGTGAACAATCCTTGTTTTCAGTTCATGTGACAGTTTTTTTAGTGACTCCCATGTCACTACTCTTCAGAGAAGATTCACAGAGGAGGGAAACTTACAATTGCCCCCCCTTAAATACTCTCTCATAATTGGGTTCACCTGTGTATGTAGGTCAAGGGTCACTGAGCTTCCCAAACCAATTTTGAGTTCCAATAATTGGTTCTAAAGATTTTGAAATCAGTAAAATGACAACGGTGCCCAAATTTATGCACATGCCTAATTTTGTTCGAACAATTATTGCACACTTCCTGTAAATAGAATAAACTTCGTTTCACTTCTCAAATATCACTGTGTTTGTCTCCTATATGATGTATTTAACTGATTTTTTACATCCTAAGGACCAACGATTTATGAAGGAAAATCATGGAAATTAACAAGGTTGCCCAAACTTTTGCCGACTACTGTAAATGTAACCAGACAAAAAATTATTTCAGGTCAGTTTTATGTTTTTTTTCCCAGCATAGATTTTGGTGCCAATCCTAAATTTACAACAAATTTAAAATCAAACATTTAAAAAAAAAATTCAGCAAAGAAAATGGGTGCATACAGTCAGGGAAAAAATAATTTGATCCCCTGCTGATTTTGTACATATAGTACAATATAGTATAATAGTATAGTTGCTGTGATAGTACTGTGCCCAAGGTCTAAAACCACATTAACATATTTTAAGACTACTGGACATATACATCCAATACATTAGGTAAGACCCCAAAAATGTGTGTTTGATGAAAAATATGTGTAACTAATGGGATGAATAGCATTGCAATATACAGCACAACTGTACAGCACAATATTTTGGGGTCTTACCTAATGTATGCAAAACTGCCAATGTCCTGTAGTCTAAAAATATTTTAGTATGGCTTTAGACCTTGGGCACAGTACTAATACAGCAACTATATTTATTTCAAGTATTCCGATTGTTTTGGATGAGAAATCAAATAGTGTTACTCTATTGCACCTGTTAAAGGAATGAAGTACCGTTGATCCATTTTGCTGAAAGATCTGACCTCCTTGGGTGAGGCCACAGACACTTGCTTATGGTTTCCAAATAACCTTAACTTTAGGTTAGGTAAGTCATTTACATTTCTTGAAGTTCACAAAGGATTTACCCAGGGTTAAATGTTAGGTCCTTCACTGTAACTTTGTGTGTTAATGATATCTGTAACTCCATGAGAAATTATATTTTTTTGCTGATGACGCAGTCATGTACGCAGCTGCTCCCTATCTTAAATTGGCATTTGCACGGTTTCAGTGTCAAATCTCTGGAAAATATCACTTGTGGATCTTATTTTAGTTCTAAATGCAAATAGTGTATTCTCTAGGACCCGAAATGTAGGTCAGCATGATTTAAAAATTACTACCCTAAAACGTTCTGTCAAGCTTCAGCATTAGTAATCAAAGGTATCCTGTCTGTATTCAATCAACCATGCAGCTTTGCATTATATTATTGATGCAACTTTATCTGTTACACACTTGATTTGGCTGTGACTTGTCTATATATAAGGCAGACCTGGATTTGGTTTAGTTCTAGCATACCCCGAGGCTGGTCTACAATGGAAAGGTAAGCACAGTACACTGTGAGAAATGAGCAGTGACTGTAAACTTTCTCCCCCCTCCTCCCAAAAGGTTTTCCTTATTTGGAAACAAAATAGCCAGAGGAGTATATAATTATAAAAAAAAAATATATTTTCCACATTGTATCAACAACTTGGTAATTTTTGTAAAATCTGCTTTAATGTACAGTAACTATCAAATACCATATTTTTTGGGGGAAAGCTACATAGGTCCTGCAGCTTCATATCAAAATACAAAATCTATTTAAAATGAATCTTTAAACAAATGCATATGTTAACTTCGCACTCACAGAATGCATTGCCTTGGATCTGTATGTTTTAACACCTTGCTTCTAGCACAGTAAGTTGCCACTATTTAATATTTTAATGTTTTTGCTAGCGTTTTTGCTAGCATTAATGTCGTCAATTTCTTCCACCAAAACATATTGTACAAATACATTTGGGAATCATTTAATTAAGATACAGTTTATGGTTGTGGCTAACCATCCAAGCTACTGTTAGCTACATGAACAACAGACTAACCACATTTCATCTTAAACATTAAGGAACATGTTGAAATGCTTAGGTGTAATTCAGAGTTGGATCAAAATACTGCAGACCCAGCCATCTTCAGATAGGAGGGGCAGGTAGTTTCCTAAACAATAAGCTATTGTTCTTAGTATCTTTTTCAAGAGCACAATGGTAGGACAAGGTAGAACAATAGGATCAGTGTAACATCCCATGCCAGCTCACATCCACGATCCCGCCACCAACCCTGCGAACGCAGCTCACTCCCTAAAACAAGCCACCAATCCCTTGAACACTCCTCAGATCACAGTCACTGGAATTCTGGTCACCTGTTCACTCACCTGTTTCCCATCTGCCCCACTATTTCATTCTGTTCAATGCTTCTTTCATTTGTGAGGTATTGTTTGAGGGCTTGCTTTACTAAGCATACTTGCTACAAAAGTAATCCCAAGTATTCTAGCCCCTATTGTTACAACCTAGGTTCCTCCTGACTACGCCAATATTACTCCTCCTGTATTTTAGTCGTCTCCCCTTGGATTATACTGGTTTTGACTCCTCCCCGTTTTGCCCCAACTACTCTTCCTGGATTACTTTCCTGTACTGTTGCCTTCAATAAAACATGCATGCTTTGCTTCAATCCATATCTGCATTCCCAAGGATCATTGCAATCAGAGATCACTGACCTGTTTAGATTTACATGGGCTACAAATAGATGGACCCAGATAATTATTGTGGTAAATTGGGGGCCGACACTTAGGGGCTGTGACACCCTGCTTATATGGATTGACTTGGAAAAACACTTATTTAATTCCAAATCATGCCCTGTATATAGTTTACAATAAAACACAGTATTTTTTTTAACATAATCCTCTACATTTTCAACAGAAATAAGTGTATTTGGGGCCAAATCTGAACACATTCTAAAATGTACGAAATAGGTTAAAATCCAAAGGGGATTAATACTATTGGACACCACTATATTTACAAATGTACTACAAGATCAATTTTTTGTCTCATTGCACATCTACATTGGTAATATACATACAGTGGATATAAAAAGTCAACACACCCCTGTTAAAATGATAGGTATTGGTGTTGTAAATGAATGTGACAAAGATAAATCATGTTAGAATGTTTTTCACTTTTAATGTGACCTACAATGTGAACAATTCAATTGAAAAATAAACTTCAATCTTCAAGGGGGAAAAATGAAAAATAAAAACCTTACAATAACCTGGTTGTTTAAGTGTGCACACCCTCTTATAACTGGGGACAGGGTTTGACATTGGCACCTGGCCACCCGCCAAATGCGGGTAGAATTTGGCTGTGGCGCGTAACGCAGTCACTCTTACTAGCCACTTTGGTGGGTGGCAACCTATATATCGATACACAAAGGTTTTCCTGCATTCAAAGCTTTCAGACGACAATCTTCCCAAAATCTTGCACTGCCTCTCTGTGTTGGCATGGAAAAACATGATTTTGCGATTATATATAAAATACCAGCGAAACACTGCTGCTAAATTGACCGTAGGAGGAAGCTTTTTCCGTATTGGTTGGTCGATATTTAAGGTGCCAGCGGCAGAATTCCGTTTACGGTCAATGAAACCTGGCAACCTTGCATACAGTACCACATCGCGGAGATGAGTAGTCAGAAAAACAATTACACCCAAGCATGGCAAAATATTCCATTTAAAGTTAATAAAATCAAAATACATCTAATCCACAGATTTTCTTTAAACTTGGCTGCTGACTAGTAGCCTAGAATAACAGTTTTAGTTTTGATTTGTCATTTTATTTCTTAACTTTGGACAGAAACAATGGGCTGGATTTAAGCGTCTGCAATAGATCTGCCCTTTTCTAGTATTGAACAGAACTAACAAAAGCATGATTGAAGAGTTTTCATTAAAATTGATAAAAAAACAAAAAGATTTGATTTGTTCCACTGTGTAGACTTTGGTGCAAAGGGCGGAGCTTGTTAGATTAAAAGGGCCACCCCAGTCCAAATAGTTTTGTCCCACATAACAAGCGACAGTGGAGTTGCTCAGCTTGGTAGCTAAGATGTTAAGACAACTGCATATGATGCCAAGTTGGGATAGGATCAGTAACTGAAGCATTAGGACCCCGGCCATGATTAAAAATGTATGTAATGTAGATAGGAAGAAAGGATGAAAGCTGACTTTAATGTACAGTGCTAGTTGAACTACTTAAACAAAGTTCCCAGACAAGATCATTTTGCAGTCTATAAACCATTTCTGACCTACATTTCTGCATGCATATTGCCCTAGAAATAGCTAATCATGAAGTCCTGCCCATTCTTCTATTCAGCTTCTTCGGGAACTACGGTGAAGTCCATGACATCTGTGATGTTATTTTAATAGGGAGTGCCACCTTTGAGTTGATGGCCTATAAGGAGAAATAATCGATCTGCTGTGGCTCAGAATGGTACAACCCAAAGTAGGCTACTGCAAGTGTCTAGCTGTGGTATTGATTTGTGATATTTATAGCAGACATAAAAAAAATACTAAATCATTCTTTAGAATTTAAGCAAGATCACCTTCTCTTGGTCAGAGAATTATGGAATCACTCCTATTTCAAAACTGAAGTAGTAAGAAGTATTGCACAAATTTGAGGCACATTTGTGCATGGGGGGCAGTACTAGTTTTGATGGTGAGGTGACGGACAGCTCTGTCATCTCCCGCTTGTCCTGGTTTTCCCAATGTTCTTGAACTCATCCCGGTCTCCTTCATTTTTCTTGTCTCCAATTGTCACTCACACGAGGTCCCAATTAAGTCATCAGTATGTGTTTAAATGTTTCTCCTCTGCTCCCCTCATTTGTCGGTCTTTGTTCAATGTTACAGTGTGTCTTGATGTCAGTGGTGAGTTCTGTTTTCGTTTGCTTTGTTTCTTGAAAGTACTCGCTGTTTCTTTATGAAATAAAATAATATCATTGAATGCCACCCTTTGCCTGTGCCTGGTTCGTCCTCTCCACTGCACCCCGACTGTGACACTAGTAGTACATTTTCTTTCACCAGTTTTATGCAATGATGCCAATTTGGTACTGCCAACAAGTATGATCAGTTATTTGATCAACAGATGGAATGGAATAGTTAGTATATTAAATAACATCACTACTATCATGAAATGCATTGTATTAATTTTATAGTGCATATGGCAGTGTTAAAAACCACTTCTTCCACTTGTGTTTAAAGGGGCAAAAAAGATTTTTACTGTATAAATAGCATAAACACAAGCAGAAATGACAGTGGAAATCTGCAGTTTATGTTTTCAGTTAATGTTTCAAATGTTTCAGTCGCAGTACTATTTTTCCGGATCTAAAACATCCTGGACTATTCCAATCTGGTTCAAGGTGACAAGTAGTGTAACTATTTAGATGCAGTATTCTACACATTGCAGCTTTAATACAGTAGGTGAACAATAAAAAAGGTGAGTTCCAGATCTTTCAAGAGCCATACATTATTGCTAGCCATCTCATGACAAAAAATATACCTTAAAACGTTTATCTGATGATAACTGCCACACTTTCAAGTAGTTTAAACTGTATCTCAGCATCTCCCTCCATGTCCTGAGATTGTGAAAGCATACAACACATGTATATTATACAGTAGTTTGTATGGGTGAATGAACTGACAACTGTGTCAGGGAGATATTTCTGTGGATCTTGCCTCACACTATACCAGTCTGCCTGTGGCAAACAGCTTCTCAGAGAGAATGGAGCAAGGAAATGGGATAGACATGTAACTAAAAGGCACCATACAGAGAAAAGAGCTAGGCTATAACCTCTCCACTTCCTCTTGGACAAAATATATCACTGATTCTGCTACAACAAACTACAGCCTTCAGCAATTTCATTTAATATTACTTAGTTAACATCTTTTCTATAATGTGTGCTCTTAGTGAGGAGCTACTACAGACCTCTGTATTTCAATGTGTGCAGCTGAAATATGATCAACATTTACATTTTGCCAGTACTGTTATGTAGGGAACTACGTTAGCTCACTTAGATCAACTATAAAGCTAGTTAGTTAGCTATATCTTCTAATGTCTCATAGGTAGCTAGCGGTACCTCTCACTTTGTCTTTGCATAAAAAAACACCTGTTTGTCTAACTTCAGTCTTAGCTGGTGACATAGGGTGCTAGCTGTGTATTAAAATATATTTTGGCCTGCAATCCAGCAGACTGCAAATGTACTCATGCCTGCAGCTTTCAATAAACAATGTAATAATGGGGTCAACAAGTGGGGCAGCATCACTCTTTTGTAGTTCAAAACATAGTTGCGGTACACCAGCAGAGCCCCAAACCTACAGTCCTCCAGTTGGCAGGGCAAATTGTCTCACTATTTTCCAGGAGTGGGAAGGTGGGAATCATGAAAGGCGTGGTTTATCTTGATGCATTCTAGTGATTGCTTGTGGTAGGTTGGGCACCTGATAGCGTCTTAGACCCAGCCATTCAAAGAGACGCGATGCACTTTGGAGATTTGGCCTTGAGACAATGCACCTGCTAGCTTAATCATTGCTGTTAGAGGAAGACTTTTTATAACCACTGTAACTGTCTAGATAGCTAGTTAGGCTAGCGTTAACCACTACATTATAATGTTGTAGACCTAGGGTCTTGAAACGTAATCAAGTAATACAAATTCTAGTATTTGCAGTTTGAGTTCATCTTGAGGAACATGTATCAATAGTGTAGACTAGAGTTTAAAACAGACATGGATTGTACTTACTACAAATGCAGAACGTATTCTGAAAATACAGGGAAGAAAGAAGCCAGAAATAAAGACTGCTTACCAGGGAGCTGGTATAGGTTGGATCTGATGTGTCATCCTGAAGGTAGCGGGACAGTCCAAAGTCAGACACTTTACACACCAGGTTGCTGTTGACCAGGATGTTACGAGCAGCCAGGTCTCTGTGGACATAGTTCATCTCTGCCAGGTACATCATGCCAGCGGCAATGCCACGCATCATCCCCACCAGCTGGATCACCGTAAACTGGCCATCATTTTGCTACAGGGCAGGGGCCAGGGGATAAAAATGAAATCATGTCACTTGGGAAGTTAGAAGGTGTGCCAGATGCATGGGAGGTTGATGCTGCCAACGTCTCTGGAAAATGTTCTGATGTTGTTAGAAACAAATCAAGTACAGAAAAATCAGGGTTAGAAAATCCTCACAAATTTGATTCTGGTTAAATACCAATTGGAGGAACAATTTCTATGTGCACATACTTTGAGCAGTTATTGACAATTGGCCTTTACAAAATGTTACCAAATTGTCCTGTATTGACATATTATGTGTTCCAGTTATGTATGTTTGATAAGCCTAACAATGGATCCACATCTTTGATGGAGCCACTGTTCCCAGCTTCGCTGTTTGTTAGTGCCCCGAACAAGCTCCGCCCATGAGCCACAGCAGGTTTGATCCTTCATGTCCTCAGTGGGCATCCTCCAAACACAAGAGGGACATTCATTCAACTATGGCTCTCAGCACAAGCATGCCAAGGACAAAAACAATGCCAGAATCAAGGGGTGCGGAAATCAAGTGCAGAAGATTGAAAGGGGTGCCTAGTGAGGGACAAGGCATCAAGAGCGTTCAAAGCCCCATTTCAAACTAGCCAAGGATCAAAGTGAGGAAATATGTTGGGGAGATTAGAAAACTGGGCCTTGAATTGATTGGGTCCCATGTTCTCTGTTTCCATGGAGAAGACGAAACATGAAACTGTGCCAGGCTGGCACTTTAAATCAGGGCACTTTGAAAATATTGAGCCATGCTACCACAAAGAGCCCTTTTTGTGTTATACATAAGCTTTAGATTTCTGCCAATTTATTCCAAGGTTACTTATCAGATATGAATTCTCAGCCATTTCAAAATACGTTTATCCTCTTCATAGCTTCAAATATCCATTTGTCTCATTCCAATAGTCAACTAATCCAAGTAAGCACACTTAGGCTTTCGTGAGACTATAAAATGTCCAATGGGAGCTCCAGCTGATCGATACACTCTTGACAGTTTTGCTGCATTCATACCGTGGTTATTGTCATACCTATTGTCGTACTCTTATTGCCAACCAGTCTTAATAATCATACTTCACAGTGTGTGAGACTGAAATTTCCAACAAAAGGTTCAGCTAATCAATATGATTGATAAAACAAACCCCACAGCGGGCTCTTAGTATTTTAGTTTCCCCCAGTGAACAGTATTATGTGCTCACCCCAGTGTACAGTATTATGCATAAGAGATCAAATCCAGGGCTGATGTGCTAAACATAAAAAGATAAAAGGACGATATGCTATGAAATGCTGTTTAGGTCTTAATGTGTCAAAATTAACATGTTAAATAATGTTTCTATTTATAGACTCAAATAAGCTTATCGGCCAATCAGCACTTGAATAAGAATATTGTCCATCATTCTTTAACATGCATTCTTTTTTTATGTAGTGGTGACATTATCACATTAATGCATATGTCACAGTGATTCGGTACGTAGGCTGTGATGCCGGCGAGCTGTAGGTAGGACTACTGGCCACAATGGATGCTAACAACATTCTCCTGAACATAATGATAATGTTTCGCTGGAAAATACCCAAAAGGTGTTCCACTATATGCATCCCAAATATCCCCCAAAGCCTTCATAGTGCACAACTAATGACCATATTTCATTGTGAAGGGTTGATTTCTCACCCTCAGGAAGGAGTCCAGAGCCCCATTCTCCATGAACTCTGTAATGATCATGACTGGCCGGCTCTTCGTGACCACACCCTCCAGTCTGATGATGTTGGGGTGATCAAACTGACCCATAATGCTGGCCTCGGACAAGAAGTCCCGTCTTTGCTTCTCTACATAGCCTGCTTTCAAGGTTTTAATCGCCACATACAGCTCCCTCTTCCCAGTCGGCTTCAGACGGCCTTTATAAACCTCACCAAATTCACCTGGGGGGAAAAACATGTTTTACAGATCAATTGCATAAATACAATGCAATCTGTCAATATGCAAGCTAATGCCACATATTTTCCATTCCTATGCTAATAGCTCATGCCCAGTCAAATCTCCCCCTAAAGATGAAAAACCATACATGTACTGTAAGTGACACCCACCCTCACCCACCCACTCTCACCCACCCACCCTCACCCACCCTCACCCACCCACCCAGCCCTACGGTGCATCATATCATCCATCCTGGTTTCAGGGTCAAAGGAGAAGTCCCTAGATGGCAGACACCAGGCAATGAGAGGAGCGTTCTTTTGCTGAATGCATGAATATGTCAAGTCAAGTAAAAAATAAATGTCCCCGGCAGATAAAATCTGCATGAATTATAGATGAATGGGGAGCTGGGTTACATATTTGCAGTTTTTGACTGAGATAGCAACTAAATTTGCCCTCTCAAAAGGGAGAAGCTCCATGAAGACGGTTCACAAAGAGAAACAAATTAAATGGAAAGATGTTCTAGAAACAGAATTGCAGAGGTTAGATCAGATGTCTCTGACTTAACACTCAGCCTAAAACACAGGTTAAGATGTATCTAATAATATAAGACATTTAGGAGTGTTGTGTGTATACTGTATGTATTATTTCTTTTAGGAGGCTTCAGGAATCGAACACTCTATCCTGGCATTGCTAGAGCTCCACCAGCTGAGCAACAGAGCATCACCGGGTACAGAGAAAGGAAATGGAAGAGAGAACTATAGTGTCACGGATTTCATTGCTGAAGAGGCAGAGTTTCTTCCCCATGTTACAGTTTTCATGTTACAGTCGGGTTCCCCTTTTCTCATAGCCACCTGCACCAATGACTTCCTCAATCTTTACACAGGATACGTCTATCTCCTTGGCAAACTCTCGGACGGCTTCATTGGGGTCCTCATAGGTAAAGGGATCAATGTAGATCTTCATCCCTGGCGACCCAGAGAAGTGGTTGGGGCATCCCATAGGGGAGGGGCAGTTGGACATGTCCGGTCGCATAGTGAGTTCTGGAACGGAGACAGAGAAGGAGGAAAGATAAGGATGAGCATTGGAAAGCTCAAAGAAAGGTTTCACCTGTGCGTGTGTTTACACTTGTCATGAGTGTACTAAGTCTCTTAGCATTCCTATCTATATTTTTCTCTGTCTTCCCTCTCTCACTCTGATTTGGTATACTATACCTAAATAGAAATATATATTCTATAGATATATAATGCACCTTCCCCTGCACCAGTGTTGGTTCGGCAGGGAAAAACACAGAGCCCGGGGCTGCAAATTGGGGCCTTGAATGTGGCTGGGTTGCCAGCCCTTGATGAGGCACACCCTCCCCATCAGGCCTCATCAGGGGGAAGATAAAAGGGGCCCCAGGCGTGCAGCTCAAGGCAGCAGCATATGGAAGGAGAAAGAAGAGCAAGATACTGCCCCTTCCCCTGCTGCTTATATATAAGTGTATATAAATTAAGAGGCAACTGCACCTTTTTCTTTCCTTTCCAAAAAAGTAGAAAAGGAAAGTTTTCAGTGAAGAACAGAAGCGTTCAATTTGCAGTGGTCTCTTAATTTTAACCCTTCTGTTCCTCACTCAAAACCTTCCTTTCTAACTTTTTTGGAATGGAAAGAAAAAGGTATATATATAAAACAACCTGCATGAACAATGACTGTTGGGGTAGCTTGATTAGGGAGGTTACCTAAATCATATAAAATGAAACAGGTTTCTCAGTACAGGGTGCAAAAATCTGACTAAATTTAGAGTGTAGTCAGATGCTGGATGAAGAGGGACAAAGAGAAAGAGCGCATCATCCTATAATGATTTTCTTGGCAACCAACTTGGACCAGCACTATGACACAAGTTTATATGCAATTGTTTCAAATCTCACATTAACAGTAGTGTGACCAGAAGCCCCAGGACCGCTAATACAGATGGTTTACAGATAGATAATGCCTGCTTGAACAGGGCTGATATATAAAAAAAACATCATTCAGTTTGACCAAATTGAAGTAAACTTGTATTGTATATAAAACTAGCAGCACTATGACTGAAAAAACACTCCTCACATGCCTGTCTATAATGGCTGGTTTGAGGCATTGTTTTTATACAATATTTTGTCATTTAGGACAATGATACAAAATAGGATATGATTTCATTAAACTGTAGACCTGAAATCGAACATCGGGCTGTTGCCTACACAGGATGGAATGTACTTGAGGACAATGTGAAACATACTGCTCCATCAGAGAGGGAATGAAAAACAGACAGAGAGAGTGTGGAGACTGAACGGAGCAATTACACTCTTGGGAAATTCACAGTTAATTGGGACGGATTAAGAATCCATGGCAACAAATTGATCAGTGAAAAGGTCAGGGCTGTGTAGGTTGTGGATTGGTAAATGGTATCAAACATTTCAGCAGAAAAACATCAACACGTGCATGTTTTAAACACATTCACCATGCAAAGCACTGTACATAAAGTATGTAAAATGTGTTTGCGTAGATATGTCTGTAAGTGTGAAAGAGATAAAGAGAGAGAGAGAGAGAGAGAGAGAGAGTGGAAGATGACTTAAAAAGAAATCCTCTTACAATGTGTCTCCCATACTTAATCACTTTATTTGGATATTGCAACACATCAGCGCTGTACAGAAAGAAGTACAGGAATGCAGCAACTTAAAAGAAACAGGGAGAGGAGGTGATAGGAGAATAGTTAATAAGCTGTTCCTTAAATTGATCATCGGTCAAAATAGCCACTTCATTGAAGGGCTAGGGTGAAGAGAGTCGATAGCATCAGTGAAAAGGAATTCCATGGTAGAAAAACTGGGAAGCCGGTTTTAATTAGTAATCAGTGATGCCTTGCAACAAGATAAAACAATATTACTCGCTCGAAGCACAACAGTGCGTGAGGGCAAACAGGAAATCAAAGATTAAAACCCTATCAAATACAGTACGTTGATGCATACTGAATTTGTGTATAGAAAACACACTTCCAGTTTTCACTGTTTCCCTAAGGCTTATTTTTCAATGTTCTGAATTGCTGCAGATTAGCACATGGAACCACCTTCTGTTAACGGTGTCCTACCTCTGTTCAACATGGCATGTTTCGCCAACAGATGTGTGATGGGAGGGTGTGCGAAACCAAAAACGCCAATGAAAGATTCAATAATTTTCGTCTAATTCTACACACGGTTGTACTACATTATAACCACTGGGAGTTGTGTTAAGGTTTTCCCACATTGATGACCAATCGCTGTGAAATATTAGGTTTCACCTAAGTAATATCACATTTCACCTCTATAATATCACGTTTCACCTAGATAATATCACGTTTCACCTAGATAATATCACGTTTCACCTAGATAATATCACTTTTCACCAAGGTAAGCTTGTAAGGGAGCCAGTGGACCAATAAACCCAATTTTGTCAAATACAAATCTCCAAGAGAGGAGAGACAAAATGTTAGTATGGTTGTGCAAAACTACTATTATCAATGTGTGTGTGTGTGTGTGTGTTTGCATGTGTGTGTGTGTGTGTGTGTGTGTGTGTGTGTGTGTGTGTGTGTGTGTATGTGTGTGTGTGTGTGTGTGTGTGTGTGTGTGTGTGTGTGTGTGTGTGTGTGTGTGTGTGTGTGTGTGTGTGTGTGTGTGTGTGTGAGCAGCTAAATCTGCTTACCTCTGCCAGTACTGTAATGCTGCAGTTTGTCGCTGTATATAGTCTCCTTCATATATGCTCTCTTCCTGCAGAACAAGATCAGTAACACTGTTCAGTAAACATACTTGACATTATAATGTAAGGGAACTTAAAAGTTGATAATATTACAAAAGATTTTTAGCATCACTGGTTAACATGAGGTGTGTGAATATCGAACATGTGCTTGTTACCTGCTGCAGACAACTGAGATGGCCACCAACGAAACCAGGAAGACAACTCCTGCAGCCGCTGAGCCAGCAATCAAAGGGAGCTGCTCCCTAAGTTCTGACTTATACTCAGCTAAAAGAAAAAGACAGGGAGAGAGAATGATAGAGATAAAGTGTTGCCAGTTAGTCAAAAGGGCAGAATTGATATGTGAAAAACCAGGATAGGGTACATAGAGGAGAGATGCATTATATTGTGACAGCTTGAATCTATTTGTCTTTACTAGCTCTGCATGGCTGTGTGAAATATGCAGGCATATGGGCTGTTATTTGTCCAGACAAGTCCTCTGAGTTTATTCATTTTTTTGTTGACACAGATAATAGACTCCACCACTCAACAGAAGAAGAAAGCCTTCTAATCTCAACCCAAATACTTCTTTTGGTTAGTGAGTTGAGATTTAAGCACAAACACCATACTGTACATTCAAGAATGTGAATTGGATGATTGGAAGAGCTGCAAATTCAAACTGAAAAATGAATGTATATTCTTCAGTATTGACCATTATTATTCATATGTATATACACTGATAAATGTTCTGTTTATATTTACATCATAAATATATAAATATATACTGTAGGATATACTGTAATATACAGTATATCCTATATATGTATATGTGATATCATATAATCATTCTTAGTTAGAGCTTCCAAAATAGCTCCTAGTGGAAAAGAAAGTATTTTATGAGTAGTCTCTGACCGTGACTGGAAAGTTGTCCAAGACTGATGACTTTACAGTTTTATGGGGGGAAATGGATGCTACTGAAACCCCAAGACCTTTGTGGGCACTGCAGCTAGAGATTCCTGTTAATGAGCTACTCAGTTTTGCAAGAAGGCTGGGTCTCTCTGTTGGCTGCTTTCCTACACTACAATACACAGTTGGGACACCTGCAAAGACTCACAATGCTAACACTTTAAATGTGCATTTTCCTATATTTATGTTGACACCAGTCTCTGCTATATGAAAACAACAAGGCTGAGTTAATCTACAGTCCTAAAATAAATGTGCAGGTTGGTATTTTTTTTTTTAATACACATAAAATACTCTTAAAACTACAATCTGTTTTTATGAAGTCATTCTTACATCAGTTGTTGTTAAGTGCTCATGAAGATCAGCCTAAAACCCACAAACCAAGCAAAAACATTCTATCAAATATTTTCTCCATGTAGGTGTTAAAACAAAGCTGAATTTTGCTGCATTTTATGGACATTTTAAGCATTTTAGACATTGTTGATGATGCTCTTTTTTTCAGACTACAATACTGAACTAGATCAAGAAGCCTACAGATGGAATGACCTGCCTGACAGGGCCGAATATCTGTGGACAGAGTCACAGATGGCCAAGTATTCGACATGCATTTAAAATACTTTTCGATATTTCCTAACATAAATCTTTTTTTGCTGGCCATTCATGAACATCAGCTTAGTTTTAACTTATAAATACTAAATAGGACATTAAATAAATGCTTACGTAATGAAACAGAATTTATGACGTTATTAGGTCTTGTCCAACTGATCTCAAAGATGTGTAAAAAGGAGGTTGAATTTAGTAAGTTCACAAGAATTTGGGTAGACTGACAATGCATAATGTTATGTAAGGTACAGCAGAGTAGCCAGATTGTGCCAGAATGTTCATCACTTATCAGCTATAAGGTGCTGGGGTGATTTGTTATATCTGCTAATTAAGAATGAGGTGGCCATTATGGAAATATGGCTAGGTTAGGTATTTGACCATCACTGAGAGAAACCTTCAACTGGATGCAGGGTGCTACGCTGCTGGCATAAAATACTTGTACTCATCACTATTGTTTGGGTGCTGAAATCCATACCTTTTGAAAGCTCAAATTTAATGTGTTGTCAAAACTCCAGTCTGCCCAGACACTGGTCCTCAATCCTATTGTAAAATTGTCATGTATTTTTGGAGGTTGACATAGCTTGACTAGGGTTAACCAAAAGAACACAGCCACTTCAGCAGCTTGTGTTTTCTGATAGTCAGTGGGAATCGTAACATCATAGTGGTATTTTCGCTTGTCCCCCTCACTCACAAACCAACATTTTTATCATCTATTGCTCTCCAGGTGCCCTTTGAGAGTTCCTTAATGAGCTTGATTGCCTAATTTTCTGACAATGGCTCACCACTAATTGTACTGAGCAACATTAACCACCAAACGTCTGTTGGTTCATTTCTTTAAGCTTTTACCTTTTTACTCTTCTCTTAATTTGACCTTATACTTTCCAGTTCCCTCCCACTTAACATATTTCCTGTGCTGTTTCCTACAAATCTCAACAACAACCTGCTCCAGGTTTTTAATTACTGCGACACAGGTATTAATTCTGGCACTTATGTCCTGTCTAGACCGCTGCAGCTCACTGTAGGATTGGCTCCCACTCTGCATTTGCACCATCAAAACCTTGCATCTTATCCAGAATGCTGAAGCCCTCCTGGTGTTTACCCTTCTCAAATTCTTCCATGTCATTGCACGTTTCTGCACACTCCACTGACTGGCAGCTGAAGCTTGCATTCAATATAATATCATGTGGCTTGCCTATGGGACAGAATGAGGAACTGCCCATCGCCAAAACAGTGAACTACATTTCCACCACTGGTCATTTGGCTGTCATAACCCCTGGAGAGCAGTTCCCAAACAGGCCAGTCAAGATGTTTCTCTTTAAGTGGATCCGGAAAGAAGTGTCAGCCAAATTATTAAAATGTAAAATGAAAACAGGCTTTCTAAGGAATAACATATCTAAAAATTTTAATAACAAGGGAATATGATAATTGCCCCCTCTGTGTCGACACACACCAGTGTACTACATAATAATCAATGGTTTAATTTATTATTATATACAACTGATATTATTATGCCACCGATACAAAAATCTGCATTGCACGGTGGTTTCATACATACACACCAAGCAAACCCACAAGCATAGAAGCACACACACACACACACACACACACACACACACACACACACTCAGGCCTACCATCTGTCAGGGTTTGGAAGCACTGTTCGTTGCTGTATTTGCCAAAGCCTGCCACCGTCCTGGCACGGACTTGGACAACATACATGATGCCCGGCCTCAGGCCCTCCACACGCGCAGTGTTGGTCTGACTCCGCATCTTTGTCGAATTTAACACAGTATGGTCCTATGAGAGACAGTGGAGAAAGAGAGATTTGATCTGTTTATTCATTTGTCCAGCAGCTTTCAGGCAGTGGAGTGATATGCCAAGACAACCCATCATCCCCATACATACTACCTTGTTGCGGTTGATATGATATTGTCTTGTCACACCTTTCTCTTTATGTTAGAGATTACAATGGATTTCCACATTGGCCATGACAGTTGTGCATAATGAATGCCTATCTATTTGTTTGATTGCAAATGATTTTCATTATAATCAATCCTAACAAAACAAAACTCATGGTTGAGCATAGTCAACGAGTAACTTGGTTATGTATAAAAAAAAAAACTGATATCAATCATTCCAGTGCTTCACTCTCATGTCTTTGTTGACAGCACCTCGTAGCACCTGTTCGGTTTGGAGGATTCCTTTCCTACTTAGCCTTGAAAAGTGTCAGATGCAACAGACTACTGCAGTAGTGCTAACAGCAAAAACAGACCAGCTAGCTCTACACTGCCCCCTAATTTGTGCCAATGGAAATGGGGCTAGCAAGCAAGCTGGCCGGTCCACCAGCATCAGCATTCCTTGGCCAGGCCTGTCGATGAACGTACTCCTGCAGCCCAGACCACTCCTTGGCAAGGGAGGTTTGGCTAATAGCTGGAAGGAATCCATGATTCTGTCTTGCTTCTATTTTGAAAGTGTTGAAAAAAACTCGTCAATAGGCTGGTATTTAGTTATCATTCTGTTTATGGTTTTGTCAACTCTAGAAGTCTTGATGAAACAGTAAGCTATGTCACCTTTGCCCTTGACACAAGGAAGTGATTTGCTACTATTTTAATTTTTATTACCAAAGCATTTCATACCATAGACTAATTAATTCATGAGGGATCAGCGAAAGAGTATTCAGTTTAAAAACACATCCCCAGATTAAATCCTTCCTCTATCATGCTGCAGCATATTGATTACAATCCAATAGACACTACGTATAAAATGAATCATCAACAGCTACTGCACAAATATCTTCTTTCAGATCACTGGCTCATCACAGCACACCTTTTCTGTGGCATAGTGTGTGCTTAGAGATCACATGACATTTGCTTTTCTTTCTCTGTTTGCTTTCATCCTTCCCTGTCTCGTTCCAGACATTTTCCTTGATGGAGCGATGAGTGCAAATAGGAGTAGGAGGTAGAAAACACTGGGATGCGTCCCGCTTCATGTCAGAGCAGAATGGAAAGCTATGTGAACAAGATGTGAGATCGGGAGAGATCGTGCTTTACATACAGTAAGGGTATAAGTTCAGTGTCTAGCAGGTGTTTAGGAAGAATTCTGCATTAAATGATAACTTGGTATTTGTTTACAAAATGAGCTCAGGTTTATAGGCCTCATGTCTTTTAGCTAAGGCATTGATGGATTTTTGTGGCTTATGAGAAATGTGTCGGCTTTTGATGCATGTGTGTGCTATTTATTAAATGTTTTCTGAAAGGGTACACTTGCAAAAGAGAATGTGTTCTAAATGTATTTCCCTTCCCTAAAAAGGCAGGAATGCAAAAATCATGTAGAAGAACGTATGTTAGAGTATATGCTGGTGTGTATACAGACAGGTTGCTTAAACTGCCTACTACTTTTAGCATACACTTACAGACAAAAAGCATATGTCTTCTCTAGGGTGGCAATGTATAACAGGAAACCCACACACAACAAACAAAAATAGACAAAGGAGAACATATAGAGACTGCTAATGGAGGTTCTAAATTTACTCAATCCAAAACACTGAGCAGGAATGACATGCTGCTCCACCCTGAAATACAGCTGCTTCTCAGCCCAAGCCTTGCATTGCCTAAATGACAGGATCCACTGTAGAATTAGATATTGTGGAATTTGCATAACGCTTTTCTTAAATGTTCAAGGCCACTTATCTCTTTTCCCCAGAAATGCCCAGTGAATCGCCCTTTAGCCCTTTCTAAATCCCATGGCTCTGAATCCCCCACACATACTCCCTTGGCTTTATCCCTGCTTGGCCTGGCATTCATAAAGTTTTGGAAGGACTGGAATGAGAAGGGTGACTATTAACTGAACTCTCAACATCATTGTAGTGTTGAGCCTTGGCATGTTCCATAGGACTTTAGCCAAAGCATATAGATGAAATATGTCTTGTTTGTCCTTGCCATTTCACTTCAGTAGCAGACTGCTCCTTGCTGTAACATCCACATCCTCAATGCTCATCATCACTGTGGCCTTGCTGCTCAGCAAAAATGTCAAGGTGGTGTCCATACCTCAGCCTCAGCTAGCAAACAGAATTATTCAAACACATGCAGAGAATGGAGAATGGGGTCTGTACTTAGAGAGGGCAAAGCATTTCTTTGGGGAAGAGAAACGTATACTAGATAATGGGATATTGTGACAAGGAGTGCTGACATTATCCATTTGCTGTCCCATTGGGAAACCAACTGTTTCTTCATTGTCTACATGGTCTTAAAAGAGCAGAAGGATAAAAGCCTGAGTATCAGAAGTGTAAAAATATCTTCCGTAGAATAGAGATGACCTTATCTCTGCTTATATTGGCCAATCGGTGCAATCCAGAACTGATTCAAAATCTAGACCACCTGCAAGGCTCCAGACACTCCCTGGAGAGAGCAACTGGGCATTGGCATTTAACTCAGGAACATTGGACATGGGTTGTAGACTTTTAACAGGGTGGCAGGACAGTACATATCATGCTAAGCTGGCCCTCCATACACACTTATCGTGTGTATAGGTGTTAAAGCTATCATACTAAGCTCAGGTAGATACAAGGAATGGAAACAAAACACAGCGATCAGATCTGTACACATGAAATCTGATCCTCTCAGTGTGGGAATCTAACCTGGTCCTGGAGTAAAATCAGAAATATTTGTTTTCATCCAAGCAGGGAACATCTGAATCCCAATGCTGTGTGTGAGGCTATCTGACTTACCGCTCTAAGGACCAAGCATTCAAAGAACCGGCAGGCAGTTTTTTTTCTTTATCTCTATTTTGCAATATGGCTGAAATACCAGCCAATATCCTTATCTCACATACATTGTATCTCCAAGGCAATAACTGTGTTATATTGCAATATGTTACGTCTATGGAAAAAACATAGCAGTCCTTAAATAAAACTTGGAGCCAAACCACCTCTTCCTAAACTTTTGATTACGACTTAGACTTTTGACTTGATGATGGTGTCTATGTATTGAAATACAGGATACCTTCTGTCTCAGAACGGAATAGAAATTAGTTTTCAAGAGTGTCTGAATGACTGAATGACTGAGTACCCACCCACCCATTGTTAAATAGCGTAGTGGTTAGATACGAAGACTGCCACGTAGGCAACCGGTGAACAATCACCACCGCGGACAAAACAAATTAGGCATTAGGTTTTTTTCAGGATAGACTGAAACTTCGCTGGCTACAAGCTGCAGTAGCTATGTTATAGAAAGCCTAAAGTAAAACTGTTTATGGCTATATGGCAATGATTAATCTGCGCCGGCAAGGAGAATATACCTCTCGATTTCAATTTGCATAGCGTTGTTCACAAAGAGTAGTGGTTAGCTACTGAACTGATTTCAAAAGAAAAAAGTGAAAAAAGTGATTGGAGTCATTGTTTATTGTAGGTACTGTATAGCTATTCGCCAGCCATCTACTGTAATCTCTTTCTAATATAATGGGTTAAATGTAGTGTTGCGATCCGATTATACCCGTTGTTGGTTTGGATGTCAGCTAATGTTGGTAACTAGTATTGAGAACGATGGAGTTTCAACTAATTGGTTTGTCAAAGCAGAGGTAAACAGACACCACATCACTACAAAAGTATCATGTGCAACACCCGCTGTTTAAATAGCGTAGTGGTTAAAGACAGTCTGCCACATTGGAAACCACGGATCGAATCCAGCGAGGGTAACAACATTCATTCCAACATTCATCAGTGGGCTGATCGAACTATGCTTGCTTGGTTGCTTTTCTTGTTTGATTATGCCCAGGTTATTACATTGAAATACCACTAATGATAATTCACTTTTTGTTTGCAGTTTTTATTACTATTATTTCAACTTCAGTTGGAAAGGAACATTTGCAATAAAGCATGATGTCACAATGTTATCTGAACATATACTTGTGAGTGTTCATTTGAGAAAGTGAGCAGGCTCAAAGCCTACTTTAAAAGGTCAAGAGAGAATCTTGAGGTTTGTAGATCTGGTACTTAACCAGGTATTTAACCAGGAAGGTCAGTTGAGAACAAATTCTAATTTGTTCTAAATTCTAATTCTAATTTTAACGATGCATTGGCCAAAGGTGTGTTTTTGAAAGTAGGCAAGGTGTAATGAAAGTATTGAGTTAAATGGCTGTTTGCAGAAAAGCCTAGTCATTGACAGATATGTGGATTTTAGAAGTGACCAGATATCTAGCAGAGCACAGGTTAATATCGATATAGCAGGTGTTGAGGAGTGAACTTAAAATGAACTTTTAACTACGTTTGTACCAATGAGTCTACCTTTGTGTAGCAAGGATCTAAAGATGTTGGTATAAGATAGAAGTTACACTTTGTTTCCCAGGATTCAAACAATTACAAAGCAACACTTATTCTGATCAACGCAAGTCAAACAAATGAATAAGGTATATGTTAACATTTATTTAGAATTCTTCCTTACCACTCCCTAGCTCTAATCTGCACTAGATGTATTCTGGGGGTCACTCTGTCCTGTCTCAGATGCAAGAATTTATTTGCCTCAAGCATTTATTGAGCTGCTCGTCACATGAACATGAAAAACATTGATGTTGCCCAAATGTTTATGTACTGTTACAATCTTCACCCGGCACAACCAGAAGAGGACTGGCCACCCTTCACAGTCAGTTGACAGTTCATGCCAGAGCAAAAACCAAGCCATGATGTCAAGGGAACTGTCCGCAGAGCTCCAAGACAGGAGCTCTGTCGAGGAACTGATCTGAGGAAGGGCACCAAGAACACAGTGACCTCCTTCAATCATAAATGGAAGTAGTTTGTAACCATCAACACTCTTCCTAGACCTGACCACCTGCTACACTGACAGTGTTTTGACAGTGCTCCATAGTTCCTGAAGATGGAAGAGCCTGCAGCACTCAACCAATCAGGCTTTTATGGTAGAGTGGCTGGATATAAGACACTTCCAGTAAAAGGCACACGATAGCATGCTTTTTGCCAAAAGACAACTTAAGGACTCTCAGATGATAAGAACAACACTCTCTGATCTGAAGAAAACCAGATTCAAATCTGTGGTCTGAATGTCTAGTGTCATATCTGGGGGAAACCAGGCACCTCTCCACACCTGGCCAATATCATACCTACTGTGAAGCATGGTGGTGCCAGCGTAATGCTATGTGCATGATTTTCAGTGTCAGGGACTATAGCAGATCACTAGTTAGGATTGAGGAAAAGATGAATGAGGTAAAGTACAGACAGACCCATGAGTAACATTTCTTCCAGAGTGCTCGGGACCTTAGACAGGGTGAAAGATTTACCTTCAAACAGGGCAACAATCCTAAGCTCACAGCCAAGACAATACAGGAGTGGTTTCTGTGAATCTGTAAATGTCCTTGTGTGGCCCAGCCAGAACACAGATTGAACCTGATTGAACATCTCAGGAAAGACCTGAAAATGGCTGTGCAGCGACAATACCCATCCAAACCTGACTAATACCTTCCGAATGCACTGTACATTATACTGTCAATAAAATTCTGAGTTATTGACACTAATATCTCCTGGCTGTCTTCTGTTAAAATGTGGAATTCTACTGCAACGTAGCCTGCTTAAATAGGCCAGCTAGCCTCTATCTACCATGTTATGGTGAATGATGGACAATATTTCAGTAACCCCTGGCTTTTTGAGTCAGCAGGGCTGTCAACACATTCCTTTCATAAGATACCACAAGTGACATCCTAGCCGACTCAGTGGATATGACTATAATATATCTAAAGTATATAAATAATAGATCCAGATATGGTGGTAGACAGAAAGAGAAAGTGAAATGGACACCCCAATGGAGAATAACTGTAAACGAGAATAAAAGAAAGGCCAAGAGGGAGTAATGGAAACTGCAAAAGACACTGACAGATGGAGGCTAGGGTGATGAAGAGAATATAAGGTCAGAAAGATACAGCAGGGCAACCCTCTCCAGAATAAGGAAGCTTTATGTTTACTACTTAATGACTTAGAGCTAAGAGGCCATTGCTGCTTCTACTTGGGGGAGGAAAGGTATTGTGGGGGAGTCACATGTTAGACAGGGCTAGCAGAAGGATTTGGCCTGAAACTACACCTCTATCACAAACTAGTTCCAATCACACCAATATCCTTGCAACCCAGTGCTCTGTACTGGCCCAAAGCAAATGCTGTTGAAACGCAATTAATGAGCAATTATCAAGGTAGCGAAAGCAATGGTGGATGCAATCTCTTCAAGGCAATAAGTGGAATGACTCAAACATTATACGCCAACAGAATAATACACCAATAATAATAGCACATTAATGTGTCCCATGTTGAAAAGGCTAAAGGTATGTAAGTAAGTATTCCCAACATGCTTACTAGACAAATAGCCACTCTAAAGATTCAGCCAATAGATACTACATTCTGGGTGTTTGAATAAGTGTCTGCTACAGTATTACTTATTAGAGATACTGAATATGAAAAACATTCTTACCTTTTCGTAATACCTCAGTTCATAGTCTAGGATTATTCCATTGGGCTGCTCGGGCTGTGGCCATGACAACGTGAAGCTCTTCATGGTTGAGCTGACCTGGTGCATGATGGGAACCATCGAGGGAGCTGAGAACAGTTAGATACGGGTTATGGTTAACTGGCTGGATTCTACGTCAGTACTGGTTAGTAACTGTCCTACATGTATGATCAATGTTATGCAATTAAAGTCTTATGTATGATGATTGGTATAGTTTTTTTCATTTAAAGGAAGTTAAAGCATTAACTAAAGAGTCCCATTTAATGAAAGGGCTTTGGAACACTGTAGACCTATGGTGTCTTCATACCTTCCCTCCAATAATGAGGTATACCTAGGCATAGTACTGGTACTAAAATAACTATATGTTATTGAACAGAGTTCTACTGCCATCCTTTCAAAGGGCAATAGAGTTAAAACTCATATAACCTTTTATAAATGAAACCTCAGCACATTCAATTGCCTCTTTCTTTCTCTGCTACCACCACAGTACCCCAGGCATGATGATTCTCAAACCAAACCAACATCTTAACATACTTGTAGGAGGGTGTAGAGCCCAACAGTAAACTATTTCCCAGGGATGGAGAAAAGGGGGAGTGTCAGACAATATTTCACCTAGAGCCAATGCCATAGAAATGGACTATTATTATTTATGTTGTATTTCTTTGAAAGTTTGTCTCACAGCCCAGCAGTTTAACAGTATGTTAAAGTTCCTACTGAATGTAGCAGTAGTGGCAAGGTGGACAAATGCTTGTACATTTAGGGGCTATCTGGGCAGTGCTGGTCTGGCTGGGGATAATCGCAGTTAGCAATACGATTCCCTCTGACTGTTTCCTTTATGCTCCACTTAACCAGGTTTGTGCTATGTCATTTAATTATACTGATGTTGGTTTGGAATTCCTTTAACAAAAACGATTTCTGGATTTCAAAGCAAGTCTTCAGGAAAAAGGAAATAGGGTTTAGGGTGTTGGTTTAACGCATCAGGCCCAACCCTCTGTCTAGTGTGTGCGTCTCCCCTCTCTTGTCTGAGGTTCCAGACTGAAACTGGCACTATAGGCAGAGTGAATTAGAAGCCAAATCAAAGATTAGAGAAACTAATCTGCCACGGTAGACTAGACTTCTGGCTCAGCTCTGAATAATGTCTGTCTCAGTAAAAGCATTAAAGTGAATATGTAATAACTGTGTATGTACAACATGCATCTGCTGAAATGTATCTGCATCAATCTCCATTTGCAAGCCTTGAAATAGAATCATTTGTAATTTTCTATTATAATATATATTTTATAACTTTCTTAACACTTTAGACTTGGTTACAATTTGTGAAGGGCTTATAAAGCCTTAATATGGATGCTATTAATGGTAATTTAAGTATTACATATCATACATTGCTCAAAATAGGATGATAGCTGGTAGTAAGCCAGTATTTACCACTTATTATGAAACATTTTTACAGCATTGATCTTGTGCTTATAAGATGAATCCTTATGTAGGGAAATGGTTGCAGAGTTGAGAACAATCTGTTTTCTGACCAGTAGTCAAGTCTCATGATGTCTTTGCCGAAATGTAAAACATTGGATTATGTAATTGTATAATTTTATATTACCCTTCCATTTTAAGCAATGTGTTAGAAAAGTTTATAAAAGGTTTATAATGCATTAACAAATACATAACCATTATTAGTGTAATTATATAGGCTTCATGAACCCGTTAATTTGGTGTTATCCCAAAAATTATACATTTTTGACCCTGAGAAAAAATAACTTTAAAAGTCTCCAATGACAATAAATGAAGCAAATGTCAAGTTAGTCAAGAGACACTCATGTCCTTATCATCAGTTTTGAAATATAGGGCTTCCTGTAAAAATGTTTTGGGCCAAGGCAAACTATCAGAGCTCTCAAAAGCCTGCCTCAGTGTGTGAGTTTACAAGGAGAAAAATAGAAGAGGATTTGAATGGGCACGATTAGGGTGGTAAACCATCCGTTCCAATCCTCTTAGCACCCTCATCCCTTACAAGGTAAAAATCTCCCAGTGGAGGACTATTTGCTAAAGCAGCAGTTTCAGCAGTCTCACCTAATACCAAGGGAATCTTACATCACCATATCCCAAGACTGCTTCCCACAACAACAAAGAAGTGCATGTTGGAGGAAATCTACAAAGCCAGTTCTTCACTTAAGTTATAGTATACTAGTCAAAACATTGTCACATTTTGTCAGATACCCAGCAAACCAAAGCTTGGTTTTCTGAATGGTCCCAGGATATTTGCAATGAGGCCCATCAACATTCTTAACCAGAGTCAAATAATGTGCTTCTCTATAAAAGGGTATAGAAAATAAAATGATTCTCCTAAATGTATTATGTGACGGCTATACATTTGTCGAGTGTATAAATATTTCTAAGAGACAAAAATCTCTTAGAGGGGAATTGAACCAGGGTAAAAACATGAATAATACACATCAATGTCAGGGATGTTCCCACATGACCACAGGGCCTGTTGCTAATCTGATTAACAATGCATTCTCTCCAAATGCAATTTTTAAGCTGGCCTTTACCTTTTCCTGAAGTCATGTTGGTAAGAGAATGTTCATTAACAGAACTAAAGTGTACTCTTGTAAATCCTAATCAAGCCCTGTTGCCCTATGCACTTTATTTGAGTGCTCTCTTTATTTGTTGTTAATAAAGTTCTGAAATGACAGCTGTGTTCATTCAGATTAAACATTTGTTTGCCTAGAAATGGTTAAGTGTGAACTGGGATCCACTTTGGTTGTCCAACAGAGTATGATTTGGGATTGTACTTTGGTTGTCCAACGGGGAAAAGACTTCAACAAAACACAACAGCAACCCCGTTGATTGATTGTAGGCAAAAGTAACAATGACGTTGTCAAAGTAGGTGACTGCCTCCAATGCTTGAATCGCACTGCATTGCTGGAAAAATTGCTTGCCAGTGCTACATTTCCATTAGAATGAGCTGGCCGCGTACCCTGACGGTACATTCACATTACTTTTAGATAGCCAATGCTAGAATCGTCCAGTGTGCTTCGCTTGTGGGCGTGTCTGTGGGTGTGTTCGCGTCATAACAGAAGATGAGCTGTGTAGCAAATTTATATGAAGGAAGGTCAGCTTAAAAATAGTATTGAAAAGTATTGGGTTAGGGTATTTGAATAGATTGTTTAATTTTATATTTCTCTCCTCAATTTGTATGCCTCATTGATGTAATTCTGACACAACCTGCAACGGTTGATTCTGGAGTGTAATGATATTGAGCTGGAGTCAAACTCAGACGCTCTGATCCAACAAGCCACTACAGTCAGAAACAAGGATATCAGAAAGTTCTTGGATGGAATTTACGTTTCGGAGAAGGGCACAGTAATCCAGAAAGAGGGTTAGATTAGTTCTCGCCAAGGGGTCCCTGTGCCTTTTATCCAACCATCCAATGAAGTCAAGGAGGGTACCAGGATTTCCTGGATGGTGTTGACCAGAAGTTTACTGTCGACATTACTATTGACCAATAAATTCCCTTTTCACAAAAAAAGCTAGCAAACTAGCTTGCTACAATTAGGTAGCCACCACTCAGCAAACAAAGCTGGTAGGGTACAGTAGGCCCACGGTTCGGTATGTATCGTGGTTTGTGGATCATGGTATCGGTATGATTTTTGTATGAATGACAAATCATGTTAGTAGTGTTTCTATTTGAATAACCGATAGTGGCCAATGCTTGCAGACTACTCTGTTTATGGTCTTCCTACAGTACCCTCGTCATTGTATTAAACCTGTCATTCATTTTGGCACACTCTTTTTTATTTATTCTAGTTTTAATCATTTTGACTAAAATGTATTTCAGTTTTGACACATGTAAAAAGTTTGAATAATTAATTTTTCTAGTTATTGTCGAAATGACGAAAACAGTGAACCATTTTAGTCAACATAAAGCCCTTATATTTTAGTCATATTTTAGTCCAATTATAATTATTGTCTCAGTAACCTATTGTAGGCTAAACATATCACCAGATCAAATAAGGCCAATGGAACATATCATAGTCTAATGTTTCACTTGCAATATTGATATTGCCTACTATTAGGCCTATTTATAAACATTCTATACAATTTTTTTCCAAAATACAATCAAAACTATTATTTTAAGTATAATCCATTGTTTTTCAAAAGTATTTTCTCCTCTTTTCCTATTTTATCGTGTAAGCAAGCAATGAAAATTGATTTAAAGTTTTGCCACTGATCAACACAAAACAAGTCCATTACGTGAAAGTTTAAATTGGACCAACATTCCACAGGCCACAATAAACAACATGATCAACTCTATGCGAAGGAGATGTGTTGCACTGCGTGAGGCAAATGGTGGTCACACCAGATACTGACTGGTTTTCGGACCCCCAATACAGTGAAACTGCACATTTTCGAGTGGCCTTCTATTGTGGCCAGCCTAAGGCACATCTGTGCTATACTCATGCTGACTGATCAGCATCTTGATATGCCACACTTGTGAGGTGGATGGATTATCACAGCAAAGGAGATGTGCTCACTAACACAGATTTAGACAGATTTGTGAACAATATCTGAGAGAAATAGGCCTTTTGTGTACATAGAGATTGAGCTGCACTCATGATGAATGGGGCAAAAACAAAAGTGTTGCCTTTATAATTTTGTTCAGTGTATATACAAATATACATTCGAAAAGGTAAACACAAGTATTCACTCGCTTTAGTCATTAGTTAGTACAGTAAAGGCAATTTGACCAGCAATAACAGCCGTATCAAGTTGGATTACATTTTCAACTCCACATATTTTCAATTGGTTTGAGTTACAGGCCTTGACTGGGCTGCTCAAAGACATTTGCAGACTTGTCTCGAAGCCACTCCAGCATTGATCTGGATCAGGTTTTCCTCAAGGACTATTTTGCATAATACATTTTTCCCAGTCTTTGCCACTGAGAAGCATCCCCATAGCATGATGCTGCTAACACCTTAGTTCCCGGTAGCAATGATGCTGTCAGGAAGATGTGTGATATAAGGCTTGCGTAAAAAAAAGTGATGTCTCCCAACTCATGAGTGACAGAATGCTCCTTTAGATTTACCATAGGTCTCTTGGTGTCTTCCTCGACTAGTGCCTTTTTCAGCCAGATACTCAGTTTTTCAGGACGTTCCGTTCCATACAGATTCACAGCTCTTTATTTAAGAAACCTTTTTCAAGGCCATTATTTGCCATTATTTGCTGGTTTAGTGATACTAGGCTTTACCTATGACATGACTACTGATTACTAGAATGACTTATCAATCAACCAAAGTTTAAAGAGTTTCACAGACCCTGATACTAATCTGATAGTATATCTCAAGTTCATAAAGGGATGGTGTAATGATTCACACTCCATATGATTGTAAGTATGTTTCAAATCCCTAAACAAATGTGTTGAAATATGCATTCTAATACAAAATAGCACAGACAATGAATAATAAGAATAGGGAATAAATTAACCAGGTAAAGTATATTCTTGACAAAACAATCCAAAATGTCTGTGGAAAAAAATAGGTTACATTTTGTTTTGAGGGTCCATGGGCCGAATTCACAAAACAGCAAGGAAGGAGCTACTTTTAGACTTAAGATGTTTTGTGAACACAGCCCCTTAATTTAGTAAGTATTTTAGACTCTCAAATTAACAAGTTGCAGAAATAAAATACAGACAGCATTAGCAATCATTAGAAATAATTGCAGCAACCTATGATGAACATGCTTAAGGCTCGACTCCTGTTTAGAAATATGCAAGGATGGTATGAGACAACACATGGTGCAGTACAAAGTTACTGACCAGCCTGGTTGGTGGTGATGTTGATGGACACATGTTGGGCCGGGTAAGGGCTCTTGTTGGTGACTCCATTGATAGCGTGAATCTCAAAGGCATAGGGTGTGTGGGCCCACAGATTACTGATGAACACAGTTGTCTCCGTCAGGCCCTGCTGCCTGGGAACATATTCCACATTGTCATCACAGTTGGAGCATGATGGCCAGTCCGCATGGCACTTTCTGCAGACAATGTTGTAGGTGACATCATCACGAGCACCAGTCTCCCGTGGGGGATGCCACTCCAGGATCACAGAGGTCTCGTTGACGATGGAGATGACATTTCTGGGACCAGAGGGGACACCTGCACAGGGAAAAGGGAATGCTAATATTTATATATATGTAGTATGGTGTCTCGAGCCATGATTCCACAACCTTATTTCATCAATGTGCAAATACTGAACAAACAGAACGCTGCAACCTGAAATGATCAAGTTTCTAGGATCAATAATCAATCGCAAGTTTTGGTAGTTACATATGTGAAAACATGAAGAAGCATACATTCACAAAAATATATGGAAATGATGAAATTACAATATATCTGCAAGTATATTCTGCAAGTAAGACTGTCACATTTTATTCCTGTTTAATTTAACAGACACTTTATATGTTTTTACAACTTAAACTGTACACTCTAGTTTAAACAAAGGTTTGCTATTTTTGATCCTGGGGCCTTCTGATTATCTAGCCTAATCCTGGACTGAAGAGACATAGTTTTGGGGAATTATTACAGTTTTGAGAGATTTTTATGGAAGCCTCTCACAGCTAAAATGAAAAAAAATCTGTGAAAAATTATACGATACATTCGGTTTTCCAAAACGGGAAGGCCAGGGTGTATTTATAAAGGTCTCGAGCAGTGAATCAATGGCTATCGGTGTTAATGCTTTCTGGAAAATGTATAACAGCTGCCTAGCAAATTATTCTGTCAGGGAGTAGGCTGTGTTCATACATGGGTCGCATTTTCTGAACTATCCAAAGGTGAGGTGTTTAAGCAGGGTGTGACTGATCATATGATCTTTAATGCTAGTTTATGGAGCACCTTTTGTAAAGTGTTCGATCTGCGGCCAAAGCAGGGGGCACATAATAAGGCAGAGGTGCTGTTTAAAGTCATCGAAGGAATTAAGCAGTATCACTCATAGGTTGGAGCAATTTCCCGACAATGTTGACATGGTAGAGTGCGACTGCGCACTGTCCGACTGACTGATGTACAACTATAAAGCCCGTCTTAAGCTGAGACATTCCTCAACACAGCATAAAAACAGACAGTCGGCCTGTGTCTATCAAGACGCCGACCAGCTTTGTGAAAAATGTCTCAAGAATACCACCAGTTGGAATATGTAGAACTTAAGTCTTAGGAATGGCCGTGTGACACCTTGGATGAGAACGCTGCATTCAGCTATGCTACCTCACCCTTATCCCCTGACTCAGTCGTCTTACCTACCAAGAGACTACTATTGGCTGACCTGCTCTCAGCTAGGACTTCTTAACCAATCATACCTTGTAACAAAATTTATTTTAAAGGTAATCAAAGCAACATTGTAAATAACACTGGAAAACGTTGTTGGGGCTATTCTCCACATAGCACGCATCGCATGTGAAGTGAACCACCTGAGCCAGCGAAGACATTCTTGTCTTGACCTGCCTGATAATTTTTTTGAGACACATAATGAAAACATTAGACAGTTGTGACAGAAACATGCACTGGTCAATACTTTGGACGTATTGGGATTTCTAACACCACTGACCAAAATTCACATGGTAGCCAAGACATTTCTGCACACACTCAAGTTGGAGCCGTATATCATATAAAGACTGAGTGAGAATAGGAATGAATAAATGGATCGTGATAATACGAAATGAAGTGGCCACTTGGTCCACAGAGACTGAATCTGAATGTTTCAATAGAAATCTGAATGTTTGAGTTACTTTTCTGAAATTATTTGACATTGTGTCATTTCAAATACATGGGGGCCATACACACTTCTCATTATTGAGCCAATGCTCTTCGATGTCAGAACAGGTTATGAAAAGCATTCATTACAACCCGGCAAACACTGCTGATTATGTGGGTAGAGAATGTTTGAAAAGAGTACTTATCCTAAAAAATGGAGTGGCAAATTGGTCAAAGACACATGCACGCTACACAGGCCTGTAGCTAATAGTTGTTAATATATAAATTCACAATTTCAACTGGATTTGGACGACATGGGTGCTTATAGTGAGGACAACGATTGCATGTCAACATAGATGTGTTAAGTAAATACGCCTGGATTTGTGTGATGAGGTAAAGCGTGCATTTGAAGACATTAAAAGAAGGAAGAACCTCCAAAGAACTCCTTCCCCTTTATCATTTGGACTTTTTTGAGGGTTCCTCCATCTTTTAATATATCGTCAAATGCATGCATACTTTACCACTGGATTCCCCCTGGTGCAGGACATGGCCCAGCCTCATGTAGCCAGAATGTGTAGGCAGCTCCTGGATGACGAAGGTATTGATGCCTTTGACAGGCTCTCACGTTCCCCAGACCTGAATCCTATTGAGAACCTCTGGGACGTTATGTATTGGTACATGTGACACATCCAAGTAGCACCACAGACTGTCCCAGGAGCTCACTGATGCACTGATCCAGGTCTGGGAGGAGATCCCCCCGCCAGGGCACAATCGGCTGTCTCATCAGGAGCATGCCCAGACTTTATCGGGAGTGCATACAAACATGAGGGGGTCATACACACCACCGAGTCACATTATGAGTTGCCGTGATGAAATTCACAGAACTTGGAACAGCCTGTGATTTCAATTGTTTACTTAGATTTTCAGTGTAACTTTGAATCTAGCCCTCAATCAGTTGGTGATTTTGGTTTTCATTTACCGTTAATATGTATTTTTGTTCTCAACGAATTACACAAAATACCGAAAAGATTTTGATCTTAATGTATTTCCTACGTCGAGATCCAATGTATGATTTAAGTCCCCTTGATTTTTTTAGCAGTGTATTTTAATATATTTTGACATTGAACAAGAAACTTATCAGGATGAAGGTCCTTGGACCAAAACGTTGTTTTCATAAAAAAAAGGATATTGCAAAACGTTGTCTTCATAATAAAAAAGGATATATGGACAGTGTGCAGGGAGTTCTTGTTCAATACTTTTTTTACATTTGGTCTTCTCCGACGCACCAGTCAGTTGGCAGGAGTGCAAAAGTTTGGTACTTTAATATATTTTGAAAAAAAAATGTTTTAGATATACTTGCAAAAATTATTGAAATTAATGATACTTGTTGAAAGTATATTTTTTACAATTGTATTCATAATATATATATTTTTTTAAAGCAGTAATCAAACATGTTCACTGGATTTGTCAGAAACAAAGTAATTTAGAGCTAGTAAGAACTACATTTAGCTACCCTGAGTCTTGAAATGTGTTGCAGAGCGACCATAGGTTAGTGACTAGTGCCTATCATGCAATTATAAAACATAATTGTACAGTCTTTTGTGATTGCTTTTCACAAACGACTTTCACAAATGACCTCAGTGTACAGTATTTAGAAACTTACCTCATTGTAAGTTGCAGGGCATTTTGCATAAGAGACCTTAGTTTCAAGGTTAGATCAACCTTAAAAAATCTGGAACATTTGAGGAGCTTGATCTGATCACCTCTTAAAGTCTAATTTACAGGTTCAATTTGTCCACAGCGTTAGATACAAATCCCTCCCACTCTCCCCTTGTCCCATCAGCTCCTGGAGTCAAGGTTGATTTGACTTAGTGGCAAAGGGCCGGCTGTCATGCGCCAGGCAGAGTAATCAACACTTAGACTGGTTTGTAGATCCATGCAAATTAACTTGAGGGAATTAATACTATACCTCGTCCCCATCCTCAGGGATGCAACGGGGATAATCATTTTACCATTGGCTAGGCTATGATGCATTACCAGCATTCTGTACAACCCTACCAGAAGGCCTCCTGAGTAAAAGGCACATTCTGTAGATAACATGCATTCTGTAAACAGGCAATTCAAATGTAGCAATCATGTATCTAAATAGTGGGATGGACCTTTTTTCTCAAATGTGTAATATTGGAACTGTGACTTATAATTACAGTTATATAAAAAAAGAGTAAGTCACTCTGTAGGAGCCAAATAGTTTTAATTTGTATTTTCCAAGTTCATAATTTACAGTGCTTCTTGAAAGTATGTGGATCCTAAAGGGATGGTCATTATTTTCGTATAAAATATTAAAATAAACTCATAAAATCTAAACCCCAATTCAGAACAAGACATTCCAAATAAAGAACTTTCCTCACTGCAAAATGCACGTAGAGGTTTTATAAAATAGCACACCAGAATCTACTGATCCTCATCAAGTATTCCAGACCCCCTGCAGAGTGGTCTATGATAAAACTATCCTTTATGCCATTCAAAACTATAAAAATGTCATTCAATTATTAAATGAAAATCTATTTTTTATATAACAGCAACAGGATATATAGCTATTCAGTTGTGCTACACAGTTACTTTTGGCCCTCAGCTATAACAGGAGTCTGTGACTTGACGTCCAAACAAAGAACAGTCAAAGGAAGGGTATTAATGTGTACATCTCGTTGACACACTTCTTTTTTAGGAAACAGCGTTGTACCACAAAACCCAGAGATGTAAACTGGTTGCCTACACAAATAGAGCAGTAAGAAAGTGATGTGATATTGGAAGTGTAGTTGGATTACAGTGAAATTTATTACAGCAAATGTACTGTAAAATAAATTACAAAAACGAACCGGCGAACTGAGCTAATTTGATGAATACTAAGTACAGCAAATGTGTGAGTAACTAACTTGCAAACAGAACAAGAATGCTTACATGTATAGTCCTTATGGGAGCTCTGCTCCACACTTTCCCTCAGATATCTGCCTTACATAAATGTGTAGCACTTTCAAGCTGACTCACAATTCTCAATTAAGCACTTGATATCAGTGGGGAGAATAATTATTCTGCTAATACGTCCTGTTTTACATAAACAGTAAGCGGATAGATAAAAGGTTAACTTGCCACTCTCTACAGTCAGAAACCAGGCATTCATTTCATTGACTTCAGCTGGAGCATCATACTGCACACTTCAGTGGAAATGAGAGATTAAAAGGAATAGTTTGTTTAAGAATACTATTCTAAACAACTATTTAGAAATACAATCACATTGACCGAATATGTTTGTAAAATGTTTAGACAGAAACTGAATGGGAAAGAGATGGTTATTAATATTCTCAGCTCCTAAAAAGCTTCAAGATTGGGTCCAGTACACAAATTAAATGAAGCCATCTGAGCTTTTACTTGTAAAGAAATCTAATTTTCCGGAAACAAATCTCTTAGTGTGGTCGCCTGCTACAGACCCTATAGGACAGCTCCTATTTGTGCTCTGTCCACGCTCTGTGAAACTATTGCCAAAGTCCTTAGAGAGTAGGTTATTATGCAATTTAAACTAGAACACGCTTTAACAGACCTTCGCCCATGCAAATACAGACGGATGGCCCAAATCTCCAACTTATATGTTAAACAGGTACCCACCAGATACAACCTCAGGTCTATAAATAAGTGCATTCCCATTCGTGTGATCTTCATTAATATACCTGCCAAGTACATCACAGTCTCTTTTTTACTAATAAGTCAGTGATTTCATTATAGCCTGTGTCCAAAACAGTAGCTCAGTCAAACACCTTTCTCTCAATGTTAGAAGTTCTGGAACAAAAAAATTGAAAAATACTCTCAGCTGCCTATAGCTAAAGGTTGATAACACTGTTATTTTTTGACAATGCTAGAATAATTATGCTTTAATAACCACTTTGTTCTGACTAGCCAAGCAATAAAATCTGCTATGATGCCAAGAGCCAACACTACTGCTCTTGTTCAATCCAGAAATTACATGTATTTTATAATGCTCTTTTGACTGTATTTTATAATGTATTTTATACTCAGTCCAAAACCCATACATTTATCTTAAACCATTATATATACGCCATCTTAAACCCCAAAGAGAAAGCAACAACAAGAACTGATGCGCAGTGGCTAGAAACACTTTCCAATGAGGGTCAAAAGTTAAGAAGAAACCTAGAGAGGAGCCAGACTGTGAGGGGTGGCCAATCCTCTTCTGACTTTTCCAGGCAAACATAAGACATTTTGGGCCACATCAATGCTTTTGCATGTTCAGATTACCAGCAGGTCAATAAATACAAGTAAGCTATTTCCAGAGTCTTCAGGCAGAATCCAGAATATCTGCTTACGAGGTGCACAAAAGATCAGGGACAGCCACGTGGGCTGTGACTGTAGAAATCATAAGACAGTATGACCAGGGGGATTTTGGACAGGCATAGCTATGCGTTGTTAAGTCGGGAAGTCATGAGGTGTGGTCCCAGGGCTTGTGTCATCCAGAGGTTCATCAAGTCAATATTAATATTAGAGAGAGAATTCCTTGTATATCTCTGCATATAATTAAACCTGAACCTCATCCACCATCACATAAACTAATACAATGTAAACAATAGGGACTGAGACAGGACAGACTGACCCTAGTCGACCTTGTGATATACTGCAGCCGCAAAAAGACTTCCACACACTATAACATCACCTTTATACCGTCGACACAAGGCTGTATTGATCCATGCAATCACGTTGTTTCAACCATACTCTAACCATACCAATCGGCACATCTGAGCCTTGTGGTACGGTTAGAATTTACACCAAATTCTAACTGCTCCATCCACAGGTGAAACCCAGATTTGTCAGACCAGACAGTGTTTTTCCAATCTTCAGTCTTCCAGTTTTCATGATCATGTGTCAACTATAGCCCTACTTTCCTGTTCTTAGCCGACAGTCGTGGAATCCAGCATGGTCTTCTGCTGCAAGGTTTGAGAATTCATATTTTTGTTGTATTTTTGGTTCTTCAGTGAGCTTGAACAAGTTAGGTCATTCTTTTCTGACTTCTTTCATTAACAACGTGTTTTTACCCACAGAACTGCCGCTCACTGGATGTTTATTGATCTATTCTCTATAAACTCCAGAGACTATAGTGAGTACTCCCATGTCTGGCACCCACAATTGTACGGCCATTGTCACTCAGATGGAGAGGCAGGGTAGCCTTGTGGTCAAGAGCGTTGCTGCTTCTTTAACAAGAGAGTTAACCCTAATTGCTTGTTTCTGTAAAAAAAAAAAAATTAGATCCTACCTTACTTAAAATAATGCTAAAATAAAAGTACATAAAATAAATCACACCCCATTCAAAACATTGATCGAACAACAACTACTCTAACTCACCTTTTGACCATGTCTACATGCTTTATATATTAGATTTGTGTCACATGATTCACTGTGGAGCTATTTGCATTAATGAGGAGGGTTACATTATAAAGCATCAGGATTGTACATCAAGCAGCTGACAGCATTACAAAAATATATAAGCTCAGCACTCCATTGGATGTGTATTGCAAAAATGAATGCAGTTGAATATAGAATGGGATGACAGACAGCATTACAGGACCCAAACATCCGAAGAGCCTCTGCTGAACAAAATAAGGAAATCATTGTTTCCAGAGCGGCTACAGTTTGCACATGATATGTTTTTACTACCCTTGACTGCAATTGGATCTTGTTTGAACTATGCTTTGCAACCATAAAAATACATTATTTGACAATGTGAGAAAGAGGATGAATAAGTACAATGATATGTTGTGATTCATCATATTGTAATGACAATGTGATAGTTCGAATCCCCTTCATGTAGGAAGAACTACTAGCAACAGAATAAAAGGAAATGAAAGGAAAATCAACATATACTGTATTTCCCTCTCTTTTTAATTAGCCCTAACTTTCTTTCTCAAACACACACATATTCGTGCCCCGTGAGACCTACAGCTTCTAAACACAACTTTACAATAGAGTATGTTCAACCAGCTAATTAGATTAACACAGGAGCTGGGATAGGGGGATGTGGTGACAGAAGAAAAAGTTAAAGGTCTTTTTGAAGCTCTTCTCCAGGGTTCCACAGCAGGGACCCACTACTCTGGCTGGAGAAGGATTGGAAAGGATTGGAAAAGAACTCAGGGTCCAGGCTCAGCAGGAATCCAGGACTCGTCTCTGAGCCACCAGTAAGTCACAAGAAAGGAGTGAGAAAAGCCCATTTCCAATGCCTTGCCACCACCAGGGATAAGAGGCCAAATAGAGAAAAGACAAGTCATGCCACACAGCTTTTAATGTTCTAAGCCAGAGCTTAGCAGCTCCAAAGTGTTTTGGTTGGAAGCAGAGTTAGTATACTGAGGCAATCAAACAGTTAGTAGAACTATGAGAGGTATACTTTGTGACCATTGTACATATAGGTGTCTGATTCAAATAACAATGGTTCTATTGAATTTTTTTTACTAGATAGGTTCATTCACAAATGTGTTTCATATTCAACTATTTATGAATGGGGTGATCATGTCTTGTTTCCTCTACTTGTCTTTCCAGGTCACCTAAATAGTGCAGCGCCCCACTTTCTTTGTCCCTGTTGGTTTGAGGGTAAATGAATCAGGGAGTTTTTAGGGCAGTGGTTGGAAGGCCTAGCCCAACCTTAGGGACAGCAGTTAAATCATATTCATGTATCGACCTATATAAATATGATATGGGCAAATGGGGTAGACAGACAGTGACTTCTACTACAACACAAACCTACCTTGTCTTGGACTCATTTGGAGTAAAGTAGACTGGTGAGCATGATTTAACAGTGTCAGACCAAATTAAAATAGCATTTCATTTAATCATTATATTTGTTCCCTTGGTTAATATATTTTGCATGCAATGGAATCATCCAACCAACAATGGAGTCGGACAGTCCTCTGGTCATGCAGTTGTTTAATCCAGAGGACTTTCCACATCTTATACCTAATTGACAGGACCTTGCCTAGAAAAATGAGTATAAAAAATGTTCTGGTAAAAGGGGGTGGCCAGACACTCAACTAACTGACATAATAAAGCATGGAAAATGCCAAATAACAAGCAAATGTAAAGCAAAGAATGACAGTGAATATTAAATACACAGTATGAAAGAAATAATCTGCAGTACAACATTCCCAAGAAGAAAGGGGAGACTTACTGGTGCAGGATGCCTCAGGTGGGTCCATGTCACCTCTGTAGTACCCATTGCGACATGTGCAGAGGGTGGCAGCCTCCACAGTGGAGCGGCTGTTGGGGGGACACTGCAAACACAGCGCTGGCCCCTGGGTGGACTTGAACGTCCCCTGGGGACAGGCTGCAGAGAAAGAAAAGGCAGAGACACGCATTAAGACTCCTCATTAACATCCATAATATTGCAGTGTACGTGTGGACACCCATACAGAAATCTAATATATGAACATAAATAGAAAAAAACGAATGTATATTTTCAAATACATGATCATATGCAGCTCTGGAACAAATTGAGAGACCACTGCACCTTTTTCTTTTCTTTCCAAAAATGTTGGAAAGGAAGGTTTTGAGTGAAGAACAGAGGGGTTAAATTAAGAGACCACTGCAAATTCAACACTTCTGTTCCTCTCTCAAGGAACAGTGGTCTCTTTATTTTTTTCTGAGCTGTATGTTAAGTACATATTTCAATGTGAGACAAATTCTTGTATATTTTTACATATATGTCCATGCGTTGATCAAACCAAATATATGTTTAAATATACATGCTCTTATAAGACATATACGTTTCATACATACTGTATTTTGCAATTTATTACATTTCCATATGGGCAGGACCCAACAATAGGCTACCAGTACACCACCCTATGATTGTTCTAACAGGTCAGACATTTCCTCCTGCATAAAAGTTTCAAAGTTTTACTTAGAAAATGTAAGTTGCCTCAATATCAACAACAACCCACTCACCCTTCAATCACTCTAACTACAGCTCACCAGTACCTCTTCTACTACATAAAAAATCATAATATATCAAAAAATCTGATGGGTTATTAGGTGCCATGTTTAATTTCAGTCTGAGTACACAGCAATAACATGGAATGTAATAGGTCTCTTAATTACTGTCAGAAAATAATGAGTTTGTTTGTTCACATTAAGCAAATTAAGCTGTATGAAGAATCAGTGCTATGGAGGCCAGGCTGATTGCATAATCACACCACTCCAGGGTAACATAAACATAATTTACAGAGAATGCTAATGGCTCATCTCCCTCTCAGTGCGAGAACTGGCATGTGATTCTGGCAGTTAAATAAGGATTTCTATTTTCCCCAATCCATACAAGCTTGACTCAATATCAATCTTCTCAGGGTCTCCAACAGAACAATTGTTATTCATGTTCTGGATCTGATTCTGGGTAGCAAATAACAAACCAACTGAACCAGACTTTGTTGCACACCTACAGCTGGATTTGTTGAAAGACAAATCAAAGGAAAATGAAAGGGCTTAAAAAGTACAATTGATAGACATAGGCAGTAATAAACACTACATTTATAAGAAGTGGTGCATAATGGTGGCATTAAATCGTCACTTTTTTAAGTATTCTGCTGCGTGTAGAAATGAACTTCTTATCTTATGACTTAGGAATGGTCCCAGTGTGGAGCTGTTGCTCTGAAATCAATTGCCTGAACAGAATTCACATTTCCCTAATCCCTCTGCAGTTGCATTGCACCATGACAACAAAGTCTGTCCTCCAATAAATTGCCTCTCTCTCTTGGTCTCTCTCTCTCTGTTTCTCTCTCAAGGTCTCTTTCTCTCTCCCCCTCAGCAGATAAGAGTAAATATTTTTTTCCGCCAAGGTTCAGAAAGTCAATCATTGGGAAAGAATGTCACGGAACTTAAAATAACATTTCAAAGTCTTATCCACTTCTGAAAACTTGGGTTGTTCCATAACAGGCATGTGGAATGTAGTATGACGATACAAAAAGCCAGATCCAGTATGAGGATAGGTAGCTGCCAAGGGGAGTCTCTCAAACTTACCTAAGGCTTAAGCATACAGTATAAAACAGAGAGCACATGCTCTTTTACTAAGCCAAATGTTGTTACAATCCTATTCTCCACAAGCCGTTACCCAAGCACATGCTCTCAAAGCACTTCCAGCAAACACCGAAGTGGGCTAATGTAATTATAGGAGTAGAAGAGGTATATCAATACAAATATTATGAAGATAGATATATGTCATTCATTTTTTATTAAGAAGTTTGGGAAGTCAGATGAGGGATGACAGATCAGGTGAAACTTTTTCCAGGCAGGAGAGTGGAAGGGATGGAGGGAGGCAGGCTGATCCGCTCATAGCCTATAACCCACGAGTACGTGTTTACTTTGCCGCTGCTTCCACCTTCTCAACTCTTGTCCAAATTAAAACCCTGACTAAGCTGTGAACCAATTAAATTATGGATTTCCATTTTTTCTCCTCGTTTGATTACTCATTCCGTCTATGCTCAGCCAAAGTAGAGGTCTGTAAACACACACACAGCCTAGTAGATTACATGCATGTTACCTAAGCCTTTTACAGCCCTGTTTTGATGGACTATCTGGCTTTTTTAATGCACCTTTTTTCAATATTTTTATCTGTTAATAATGCTTTGAGCTGTAACAACATAGCAACACACATTTCATGAAAAGTCATGTCCCGAGGACAGAGTTCAGAGCCTATTTCAACCATAACACTTTTTGTGAAACCATTTAATATAACTGTTTGGATTCTAGAACAACCGTCAACAAACTTTCTTTACATTACTGGAATGACCACAAACGTCCTTTTCTCTTTAATATTACGTCAAATATATACTTACTAAACAGCGATGAGCCAAAACCTTATGACCACCTGCCTAATATGCTGTTGGTCCTTCATGTGCTGCCAAAACAGTGCCAACCCACTGAGGCACGGATTCTACCAGACCCAAGACATTAAAGTCCTGTATGTTGTGAGGTGAAGTTGCCATGGATCTGACTTGTTCCGGCACATCCCGTAGATGCTCGATCAAATTGAGTTCTGGGGTATTTGTTGACAAGGACAACACCATCAATTCTTCATCATGTTCCTCAAATCCTTTCCGAACAATGTGTGGTCTGGCAGGGTGCATTATCCTACTGAATGAGGCCACTGTCATCAGGGAATATCATGGTCATGAAGGGGTCTGCGACAATGCTTAGGCAGGGGGTACATGTCAAATTGATGTCCACATCAATGCCCAGACCCAGGGTATCCCAGCAGGACATTGCCCTGAGCGTCACACTCCCTCCAATGACTTGTCGTCTTTCCAATGTGCATCATAATTCCATCACTTCCTCAGGCAAACGGCGCACACGTGCACTGCCGTCTTTGTGATGTAAAAGAAAACGGGACTCCTCGGACCAGGTGACCTTCTTCCACTGCTCCAAGGTTCCGTTTGAATGGTCGCTTGCCTGTCGTAGGCGCTTTCGACGGTTGACAGGGGTTTTCATGGGCACTCTGATCGGTCAGCGGCTACACAGACCCATACGCAGCAGCGTGAAATGCACTGTGTGTTGTGAGACATTCCTCCATTAACTATCATTAACATTTTCTGTGACTTGTGCCACAAAAGACCTTCTGTCACTTTGGACCAAACTGGAAATCCTTCGTTTCCCGGCACATCAATGAGCCTTTGGCTCCCAACACTCTGTCACCGGTTTGTGGTTTGTCCCTCCTCTGACCACTGTCAGTAGGTGCACACCACTGCTGACCAGCAACACAAACCTTGTCGTTTCAGGAATGCTCCGACCCAGTTGTCTGGCCATAGTAATTTGGCCAATGTTTGTCAAAGTTGCTCAGGTCTTTACTCCTGCCAATCTCTTCTGCACCTAACACGTTAACTACAAGAACTGACTTTCCCTTTACCATCTAATCTTCCCAGACCTTGACATGTGCCCTTGTTAGGAGATGATCAACGTTATTTGCTTGACCTGTGAGTGGTCATAATGTTAATCATATACAGTGCATAAGGAACCAGAAACTGGGTATGCTGTTATTGTTTGGTGAGACAGGGTTCAAAACATCCATGTTTAATGCTGAGAAACTATGGTAATATCTTTGCATAACAATATATGCAATTGTTCTTTGCTCAGTACGCTGCCACATGATTGTAATTACGTGCTGAATATGCTGAAAGTTGCTCCACAGTGTGTTTTTGTTTTTTACACAGACAATTCTTAATTCACTAAGTTTTTGTTCTATCAAATCACTTTAGTCAGGAGAGCGCAACATAACTTTCAGGCAGCCAATATGCCAATTGCCCGCATCAAAATAACTGGTGCAATGATTTATCAGATCTGCACTTATAAATACCAATATACTAAAAAACAATGCTTAAACTGATCGAGTAGCATACAAAGGAAAAACATGCACATGCTATGCTGGATTCAGCATCTCAGAGGTTGCCTCATTAGACCCAGATCATTCGGGGAGGAGGTCCAGTTGTCAACCAGCTCACTGGCAGAGGGAGTAACTGATGACACAGTGGAGGTACCAGAGGACCGGAGGACTCTAATGGGTCAGGATACGGACACAGTGCTGACAGACACGCAGATCAAAGGCGTCAAGACAGAACAACAGCTGTGGAGAACTGAAAAAAAGAATACAGATGGAACCAATGGGACATTGAAGACAGCAACAATGAAAGGATATCAGCTGACAGGGCAGGCCCTGACACCATGGGACACAGGCATGGGTACATGTTCTTGGCTACACGAGGGCCACAGCATGGGCGAGCAGCCGGATAGCTATATTCCAGCATTTTGTTTTTAAAAGAAACTAAACTGAATATCCTCCATTCCCTCAAAGGTAAAGTATTGCTGTCAAAAAACTGTCCCACATGTGGCTCTTTGCACGCCTCAGAATAAGGTGGAACGTAACAGAAGCTCAGGGTCACTTTTTGTTCTGGGATCTGTTAGCCAGGGATTAGAGATGAAGGGAGAGTTGATTGAGGGATAAGTTAGGAGAGAGGCAAACAGAGAGAGAGGGAGAGATTCCCTACCCACTTAAATGAGGCATGGTGCGGTTCATGAGAACGAGTATAGTGTGTGTTGGGGGAATACGTTTTTATGTGATGCAGTAGCTCTCACACAATAAAATATATTGTGTTATCGCTCAAGACAAATGCAATGTACATACATACCCATACTCCAATTTGCATACTTACATTCTCTCTCCCACACACACACATACACACACGTCACTTACAGTATAACTGATCAGCCTCTTGCCCAAACCCAACCCACTTAAAGGCTTACTTTGATGAAGAGAAAGCTTTTTAGGGAGAACAATTTTAAGATGAAAGGGGGTTCTACAATAAACCCTTTACTGACAAAGGGGTTCTTTGCAGCACTCCACATGACCAACCAGTTTTAGATAAAGGGGTTATTAGAAGAACCCTTCAAATAAAGTTATCTGGAAAAAACAATAATTGAAAAGTCAGAACTTGTAAGGTGTTCTTTGCAGAACTCACTGTAGAGACTTCAACTTAGAACAAAAAGGCTTCCCCAGTTGGGACCAGCTGAAGAACTCTGTGGTTCTACATAGCTCTTATTTCTTTCAATGAGTAAATAGGCACAATCATTGTTCCTTTTCTCCCCATCCTCCTCCTCTCATTCTCATTATTCTTATACCTTTAATGTAATCAATCATTTTTCAAAAACACAGATGATCTTACCTGATACCATTTTTAGTCATGCCAACATTCTGATTGCATATTGAAGAATTGTGCTTGTTAAGACAGATGGAATCTATCTGACCTGAGGATTCCATTAATCCATGAGGTCACACACCACCCATGAATCAATCAGCATCATACATACACATTAAATTCATGGAAGTTCAATGAGTCAATATGGGCTACCAAATATGTGAATTTACTTTCATAACTGACATATTCAATGTTTTATATGCATCAGAGGCCAGCAGTTCCTATTTGGTTAATAATTATATTCCAGATTCCTAGAAAATTCATAGATACTATGGTCACACTAGAACAAGGAGATATAAAATGTATTTTGAAATTTGGTGTGAGGAAATTGTATGGCAGTAAAATGTACATATCATATTTAGGTCATTAGCTGAGTAAAATGACCTAATAACCAACAAAATTATATGGTTTATAGTAGCATGTACTAAACAACAATCTCAAATAAGATTCAAATTAAACATTCAAATTCAAGATTCAAATTAAACGTCAATCTCAGTTAGTAACAGGGTACATGCTACTATATACCATCGGCATAACCTTGAAATGAAAAATAAATAAAGTTGGGTTAACTGCAACATTGGAAAAAGACGAGATTATCATGGTTGATTGTCAGCACTATGTTGCCCTTCGGAAGTCTGCAACTGGTGTGCCAACATTATATGTTTGTGCACTATGAGTTTGTGCACAATGCAATCTGTCTAGATGCCTCCCTTTCTTACAATCTCCAGACGTGTCATGGTCCATCCTCCTACTTTTCAGCTGTAGCTGAGCAAGATGGACACATTTCAGTAATGAAATCAGTTTCAAATGTTTCACCAAGTACAACTAAAAACAATCAAGGACTAAGATGCATGGAACGGGAGAATGCAAGAACACAATAAAACAATTTATTTGTTGGAGCCTATGGAGTTTGGATTTACCTTTAACACCAGTCATTATGGATTCCATAGGCTTTTCCTTTACTTAGAAAAAGTACTTCGGTCTGAGTGTTCGGGCAGACCAGGGTCCTGACCCCACTTGACGAGTCGGCTGATTTGTTATGCTAACCTGCAGTCAAAGCAGCATGGGCATGTGGACAGGATCCTCGAGTTCACAGCATGCTATTGTCTCTCCACAGAGCACTTTTCAGAGCCTAGTCTGGCACTGATGGATGACTATACATTTCCATTGCACCAGGCAACTCACACATGCCAATACACACACGTATATTCATACACCATTTCACTTGTGTCTAAATGTCATGTCTACATGGTCTTCCATCCATCTCTCCTGTTTGTCTATGCCTTAACGTTTCTTTATTCTCTCAACGGATATAATTTTTTTGGTCATTAGGCTGCTGTTTATCTGACCTCTAACCTGCAGAAGGACTCCCAGGAGCCTCTCTCTTGATAATATAACAGACAGCAGTGAAGCAGCAGATGAAACGTTCAGTGTAAGCAGTCAAATGCAGTGCAGGAGGGAAACAGCTCATATGGTCATGCACAACAACAAGTAAACAAATCTACTTATATGGAATTATTTAGTTCTTAGGAGCAGGATAAGAGACTATCACTGGAATTTTATTTTATTTTACTTCTGTCTTTTAGTTCTGTCAAAAACATGAAAATAATATTCAATTACCTTTATATTATCAGTGTCTTTCTAAAAATGTATGTCTTTCGGACCACGCACCCACATTATTTTTGTGCTATAAATAGTGTAAAAGAATCCAAGCAGTATCAAGTCCACAAATGCCCCCCAGGTGGCAGCAATAACAGGTTCAGGTGTTGATAGATTTTTAACATTAATATTTCAGCCCAGATTCATATTTGGGTAAAAGTCCACTTACCCTGAGTTGTTCCTGCAGGCAAGTAGAGTAACAGACGTCGAACAGGTCGGCCAAGGAAAACAACAGCAGTTGAGAAATATTAAAAAATCCCCAAAATATCAGTAAGTGACATCACCAACGACCTCCACAGTGCAGTGGTAAAGGTATCACAATCCACTGTTTGAAGAAGGCTCAGAGAGCAGAAATATAGAGGCCACACCACAAGATGCAAACTCATCAGATGTAAGAATTGGAAGGCCAGATTGAAATTTGCAAATAAGTACAGAAATGAGCCGCAAAAGTTCTAGAACAAAGTCTTATGGACTAATGAGACCAATAATAATCTCTACCAAAGTGATGGAAAGATCAGAGTGTGGAGAAAGAAAGGAACTGCTTATGATCCGAAGCATACAAGCTCATCTGTGAAGCATGGTGGATGTAATGTCATGGCTTGGGCGTGCATTGGCTGCTTCTGGAACAGCCTCATTAATATTTATTGTTAATGTAACTGATGATGGTAGCAGCAGAATTACTTCAGAAGTGTACAGAAACATTTTGTCTGCCAATTTATGGAGAAATGCTTAGAAAACTGATCGGGAGGAAGTTTATCATGTAACAGGACAATGACCCAAAGCGCACTGCCAACAAAACAAAGGACTTTGTTTGAAAAAGTGGAAGGTTTTAAACTGGCCAAGTCAATCACCTAACCTTAACCCAATAGAGCATGCATTTCACCTCCTTAAGAGGAGACTGAAGGGAGAAACACCCCGAAACAAACAAGAACTGAAAGAAGCTGCGGTAAAAGCCTGGAATAGCATCACCAATGAAGAATGCAACAGTTTGGATGGGTCACAGGCTTGAAGCAGTTATTGCAAGCAAGGGTTATGCTACCAAATGTAAATGTTATTTACTTTAAGATTATTTGTTCCATTACTTTTGCTCACCTTAAAATACTGTGGTCTAATACAAACAGTGATATGTCCTGAGTTGTTTAACACATCTACAAGTGAATACCAGGAAATGAAAGCTGAAATTCTGAACTCTTGTCTCATATTCATCTTTTGATCTTAAACCCAAATGTCTTCAGTGACCATCAAAAACAAAGGAATTTCCCTTTCCGTTCCAATACTTTTGGAGGGGACTGTATATCATAAACAACATGAAAAGGCAAACATTTTCTTAATGAAAATGATTTGTTAGAGCTAGTAAAGTAAGGAACCAGCTGCACCATAGGAGTTAAATCACAGATGGAAGAGAAATGCTGATTAAAATAATGTGACATTTGTGAAATAATGTAACTATTAATTAGTAATTGGTTTATAAAGCTTTTGTTGGTTTTATTGAGAAGATGGTTAAGTTGATTGAAACACTGTCAAGGGTAACAAAAAACCTGAGTGAAGCTATCTTTATATCAGTTGAATTCTGTGTTCCTTGTTTAAGTCTTACATAAATTCCTCTACTGTCTGTAGGTTTCCCAATCTGCAGATTCTTTAGATGAGCGATATTTTGCACAAGTTTTATCCCTTTGTTTGAAAAGGTTGGAAAATGTGAGCTGATTCAGGGTAAATATCAACCTTCAACTCTAATTGTGGCCAATCCACCTCCTCTAGAAGCTCTATCAGCTGTGTGTGTGTGTGTGTGTGTGTGTGTGTGTGTGTGTGTGTGTGTAAGAGAAACTTATCCACTAGCATGCTTTGCTTCCGGGTTTCCTAAGCTGAGCCTGCTCAAAAGCAACGTCTGCTAAAAAAATAAACTACTTGAGGACACCAAAGGTTTCAGAAAGTAGTTGGAAGCCAAATGTCAAAAGGCAAGTCAAGTCTGTAAAGATTACAGATTCACATTTTCACAATTTAAGACTGCCTGAATCTCCTCCTTGGCTAGATCATTCTATTCTGAAACAGCTCGTCATGAGACTAGCTTTAATTAAAAAAATATTGAGCCAATAAAATGTTTGTTACACCTCTTTCCAATAATAAAAAAAATTGTAAACCATGTATGGGCATACTTTCTTGGAGAACAGGTCTTTTACAAAAGCCCATTCACCATGGTTGTGTAGCAGCTGGTACCACCCTGGCATTTTCCCAGACTCCGTATGGAACAAAAGTAGAGTCCAGCAACAGAAGGCATCGCCTGTGAAATCTGGAGGATGGGATGCAGGGCCAGCTCTCAACTTTGGGGATTTGTTTGGTATCGAGGAAAGCTGGCAGGGCCTGGTGTCTCCAGCGTGGCCAGCAGTCAAATGTTTGGGAAACAGGGGGATTGGGAGGCAGGATGCCAACAGCACACAGCCATAGGCCAAATATTGAAAGAGGACAGCATCCCCCGTAAGATTCAGCCATGGAATTCTTAACCCTAAGAAGCCTTGAACAACTGCACTGTGTACTTTTCTCTGAGGCAGACAGGTAAATAATAACGTTCCAATGTGAATTTCTCATTACTGCCAGCAAGTTCATCATCATTGTTGCCTGGGCTCCTGCTATGTTGCTTTATGCATTACTTTATTAAAAACTTGAAATATAAAGGTATCATTTGATTTGGATTGAAGACAAGAAAAAAAGCCTTAGTTACAGCAATGACAGAAAACCAGCCTTTTCGTGCATGGGGTGGACACTGGGCTTATGCTGAAAGTTCAAACAGCCTGGAACTTGCCACTATGCCACACACACACAGACAAACACAAACACACATACACACGTATTGGAGTGTGAGCTGCTACACTCCGTCCAAAAATATGACATTGCATCCTGGCAGTGGCTTTGATCAGGGTTCAGGCCAGACCTGGTAGGTGAGCAGAATTAAAGTGGCATGCCACTGCCACCTCACCTGAGCCACCCGTGGATGGGGGTGGACAAAGTGAGAAAGTGTGGAAATGAACATGAAGGGATGTATGGCCAGCCTCCATTAGCTCAGCAGATGGAGGGGATCAGGAGTTCAGGGCTCAGCCTTCCCCTCTGCACCCTGCAGAGAGCTGCTCATCAGAGGGATAGACACAGCCCAAACAATGGTGGTCAAAGGGTCACACAGCCATCTGAAACCTGAGATGAGGTCTACAATGTCAAAGCTATTACAGTCTGTATAAGGAGCTCTCTGTTGTAACTGTCACTTAGACCGTGATGAGACTCATAGAGAAAGAGAATAACGGAGAGAACAAAAGAGAGCAAGAGACAAGAATATAGAAAAGATATAGTGTGTATGTACATTGTTTTTGAGTGTGTGTTTGTGTGAGGTGCCAAATATATTTCCTTGCTCATAAGGCCAGATGGTGTCTAGTTTGTCAAAGGAAAGTCAGCCATTGATTACAAACAAGGACACAAATAAATGTTCTGTACTATGGTAAAAGTTAAATTTTATGTGGCAGATAAAATTGGATTTCCCAAAGCTATCTGAAAACATTGTTAACTCTCCATAGATGCAAATGCACAGGACAGTTCAGCTAATGTCAAATTTCATCAGCTTTTTTGTGAACTCAAAGTAGTAAAATTACAAAGTACCTATTAGTAACAAAGGTATTCTGTCTCTGATAGAGTATTCAGGTTAGACCAAACACCTGTACAAATATAACAGTAGTACTTCCCCACAATTATCAGCCGGAAGGAACCATTCCCAGCTTTTAGAGGATATAAATATTGGCGCTCCATTTAACACTACAGCTGGGCCATGCATAAATGCCGTAGTTCTGGTCCATGACTCAATGACTACAGACAGAATAAGCAAATGCATTTTGTACACAAGACCTCAAAAGACCTACTCCACACTCACTGGCTAATTATGTACCCAATCCAGAGAAGGAGGAATCATTAATGGACTCTCTATCCACAAACCCTAGGAGGGCCTGAGTCCTTTGGGGCTCACAGCAGGGGTGTGCAGGGCCCCCTTTGCATCACAAACAACACAGACTCACTTCAAAACACATGCCCAGTGGTTATTAGCACCCACTAGCACGCTCCAAGACATATGAGCAAGTTCATTTGCGCTACTAGTCAACTACATTAGACACAACCACGGCTTCAATTATTCAACACTAGTCCAGTTTGATCCAGTGTGGATCATCATCATTATCCGTGTGTTTCATTACACATGTGAATAATACTCGACATGCACATCCTAACTTTTCGAATACTCATTACACATTAATATGGAAGTGGGTCATATTTTATAACTCTAACTACTTCCTCTATGCTAATGGCTGGGTGGTAGATAACAGAATCAGAAATGGTTTCACATAGGACTCCATAATGTTAATTATAAATATATCCCACCTGTTGCAATGATTGGATACCAACAATGCCACACAGTCAACCTATCACTAAGGTAAGGTAGGCATTCTAAAAATAGTAATTGCAAGGAAATTTGAAAACAGTCTGCATGAAAAGTGAGTCACTCTGAGCTGGGCCCTGACAAGCAGTATATTAAATAAATGACAGTGGAGGAACTTGTGCATTCACTGGTCCCTGCCTGGGAGCCAACTCCAAAGCCTATGGCTCACCAGAACCAGCATCTGAGAGAGGGAGGTCTACATCACAGCCATTGTCTCTGTATCTGGCTTGCTCAGTCTGGCAGTCATGTAGCAGTTAATGCTTGCTTTTCCTCAGTAAGTTGCTGAATCCCAGACGCACACATCCTTTGTACAGACTAAACACGTACAGTGACAAGAGCGGTTTGAAGAGCAGTTCTTGAGAATGGAAAAGAAGAACCACAGGCAATGAGCGAATCCAGGAGAAAATTAGATGGGTTGGGGGAGGGGGGGCATGACTGTTGCCATGGTAAACCAGCAGCGTATGAGCTGGGAGGCTGAATAAATGACCTTGACCTTGTCGTTTCATTTAAATCTCAAACCTTTGTTTTGTCTGAAAGCCCTCCCCATCTGATTTCAATTGTCATTCTGTGAAAGCTACACACGCACCTGTCTGCTTTTCTCCAACCCCACTGTTCCACTAGCACTTTCAAGGGGTCATACAGAAAACAGAGAGTGAGCAAGAAACACATTTCTGTTAGAAGAGAAGAGCAGAAAGGGGTTTTAAAGTCGGCACCGTTCGGCGCAGAAAGCCAAGGCCACAGAATGACACTGACAGAACATGTTTACATGTCCTTTTGGGCAATCTCTCAGTTTTTTTTCTTATTATTCCCTCTTCCCCTTCATTTCTCTGATTCCCTCTTTCCCCAGGCCAATCCCTGAACTGAAACATCATCTGTTCAAAGAGAATCTTTTCAAGCAGACGATGTTTGCAGGCAGCCTCACCAGGTGGTCCTGGAGGCAAGGCATGGGCAGTGACTGATCAATAATTTGTCTGTCTCAGTGAGCTGGGTGTTCTCTGCCAAGTCACACAGACACAATCTGCATGCAAGACGCACAGAAAAATACAAACCTAGCCTTTAATCACACTCTGACAGAACTAAAGCTGTACATTTTAAGTCTTATATTTTTCATTCCCACACTCACCCGTGTTTGACCTAAGTCTTCCCTCACAACTTAAAATGGTATAGTCCCACTTTTCACTAGACCTTTTAGCCTATTACCTTATTGGTACAGATTCCCTCTCCATTAAGGACGAGCGAGTCAGTGGAATATTGAGTAGCTCCATCCAATTCCAATCGGAGACCAGACTCTGTGGAGGTTGCTGCAGAATGCCAAACGAATTCTGCCTGTGAGAGTGACAAACAGCCACTTGAGTAGCTTTGCCCCTTCTCAGTGTCCCAGCTCCTTTCCCCTCCACAGCAGGCGTGAGTACCGATGTGCCCACCTCTGCCAAGGCTGCCAGCTAATCATCAGGCACCATGCATAAATACCAACGCCTGATGAGCCAGTCTACACTTAAGCCCTGAGGATGAGCAGTCAATCAAGAGGGCACTGAGTCTAGGGGACCTCTGCTGTAGCCTACTGCATGTTAAATAAAGGTATTTCAATGAATTAAATATTTATACGAATGTGTCCAGAAACTGTTGAGTGCTGGATTGGTCATTTTTATGCTGGTATATTTGCAGAGCAGTTGAAGGTGGTGCCTCTGATGAAATAGAGAGATTAATTCAGTCATGGCTTTGACAAATATTGAGGGATGTGTCAACTGAAAAATGCACAGTACACACAGTCCAAAAATATCAAATATATGTATATGCTACTTTAATAATATGATAAACAGCTGCAATAGTTAGCTTGCTGGATTAAATGTAAACACCTTTTTATGTGATTTTGAACCTAACATCTCGTTGGCTCACAAACTTCCTATTTGATTTCTGCCTACTGTCAGGCCCCAGTCACTAAGTAAAATCTGGTACTGCACAATTTAACCATAAGCATCCAAACTTTTCATTTCATATTTCTTTTACTTTGGAGGATTTACTCCAAGCATGAACTGTGGGACAAAATATCTACTGTCACTGAACAAACTTCATAGAATGTAAGTCACAACCACATTGTAATTCTGAGGCTGAAGCCTGTAATATATTGTCAGCACATACATGTTAGCCTTGACCCCTATTCTTGACCTCTTCTTTTTCCTCTTCCAGTTCTCTCATTCTCTCTTTCTCCCTCTTGGTCTCCAGTCATGTGGAATGAATAATAATAGTAAAATATATAATAAAATATTAAATTTCACTGAATCTCAAAGTACTTCTACCTTAATGGATATGACTTAAAATGTAGCCATTTAGTGAAATGATCTGGTTTTAACGTTCTGGGATAATTAACATAATAATGTATTAACAATGCTTAATACCATTCAAACACATACATGTCTTTGGAAGTACTTCTGAATGGCCTTACGATAATTACTTATCCATGCCAGCCCAGTATCTCCTGACCCGGCTTCTACACCTGCGGGATTGTCTGAGACCAGCTACCGGACAGCTGATGAAACAGTGCAGGCTTTCTGCACAAACTGTCTGATTCTGTCTCAGGGAAGCTTGTCTGCATGCTTGTAATCCTCACCAGGGTCTTGACCTGAATTTTATGACCACTGGTTTGCTGGACTATGCTTTTCATAGGTAAATCCCTTTCAATAGATGTCAGGCAATGTGCACGGTGTTGCGTCGGCAAGTGGTTTGCTAATGACCATATTGGGAGAAGAGTCCACACCCTTTTGCACACCCTTTCCAAGTTTTATGAGCAGTGTTAGCATATTTGCATTGCGAGGGAAATCCATAGATTCCAGACTAATCACTTGATTTGAATAGATTCTTTTCTATATAAACTGTAACAAAAATCTTTGAAATTGTTGTATTTTTTCAGTTTAATAGAAAACAGGGGAAAAAAAGGATTATACTACAGTGTGCGGAGGAAGAGGCCAGTAGCCTTTTTAATCTGACAAGCAGAGAAAATATCCATGATTAATTATGCTGCTTAGCACTGAGCTGATCTGTGAAATGTATATTAAATACCTGACAGATACAAGCTTCATCCAGGCCAAAAAGCCACCACACTCATTTAGCCATTACTGTTACTACTGATGTCTCTCTTTGTCCATACTTTCATTTTTCATAAAACATGTACAGTCCGTTATCTTTTTAACTCACAGTGCAACACAAATCACATAAGACAAGCTTTTATTCAGTGTATGTTTTTCTTTAGCAGCTATGCACATTAAAATATCTAATTTTTGATTATAGCAGACGTTCTTATCCACAGCGACATAAGTGTGTGCATACATTTTCATGAATGTTTTTCTTACTAACTCCCTGTTGGAAACAAACCCACAAGCCTAGCTTTGAAAGTGACATAGTCCAACAACTAAACTACAAAGGAACCCTAAAGTACTGTAAAGTTGTAGAAGTCAATAGCCAGTAGATGAAGGATGATATTACTCTGTATTTGACCAATAGGCGTGTGCAAGCTTCTTTTTATCTCTTAATCGTATTATGGTTGAATAATTCAAAGAAAATGCACAAAAACTACATAATAATATAAATATTTGTATACAGTGTACATTTATATTGATTTTGTATTATTAGAACACATTTTAGCATAAAGATCAAACCTTTGGCGTATAACAAAGATACTTTACCAATTTGAATAAAGCTGTGACTTTGAGGTGACGGACTGCTCCGCCTACGCCGCCGCCCGCAGAGGACTGGCTGCCTACGCCGCCGCCCGCCGAGGAGCAGTGCGTCACCTCACCGTCACAAAAGCCTACCTGACAAGCTTTCCTATTAACATTATGTTTTGTTAATCCTGTTTACATATGTGATATGTACTGTATATTGTGTGCACATTTCATACACAACGTAATAGAAAAATATTTGGACGGAGAAACACATTTTGTTGATTTGGCCGTGCACTTGGGATTTCATATCAATACATACTGTCAACTTTAATTTCAGGTTACCGCATTTAAAGGTGCCAAATGTATTTGGACAATTGACATCACAGCTGTTTTTTGTTATGTTGCTCTTTCGGTCGCAAATATCAGGCAGTCATCGAATGCAAATTATTTGTAATCACGTACTAAATACAACAACTTTCTTTAAGATTGATATTTTTTTCAATTAAAACTAGAAAGGCCTATGTACACATTAAAACTAGAAACGCCTACGACACATTTCATAGTTTAGGGACTGCACAGATGTATTTACATAACAACAACTGTCCATGAAAGTAAAGGGCACAGCTATAGTTACTACCACTATACACACCTAATTAACCGATCAATGGATACTGACTTCTTGCTCTCTTTCTCTGTGCAGAGTTGGCAGGAAAAATACCTTAAAATGAATAGTGCATTACTGACTTTTTTTTAATCTAAGATGTTACTTTTGTTACTTGTAACCAGCAACTTGTCATTGACATATTTTTCAACTAATGAATGCAAACACCTTTGCCACATTGTTACATCTTACATTATAGTAACTTCAGAGATCCTCAAATCCTAAAAAAATGACAATCGCTGCCTTCTTAGGTAGCCAGGTGGGACATCCAGTCAAGCAAGTAAGATTAAGTACACTTTATTCAATTATGTAGCTATTATCAGTCAGTTCAGAAATACAGCAGGTGGGGTGGAGGCTGTGGAGTTTTTAAAGAAAGATAACATCCTACAATCAAGGGGTTGTTGGTTTCACCATGGAGGTGTCATGACAGAGAAGAGCTTTTACTGGACACACATTACCATGATAAAACATATAGTCACTCTAGATGACAGCTTATGTGATCGCCAGAACAGTAATCAGCTCCTGCGTTGCCACACTGTAAAGGATCTGAAAGCTCACTTCAGAGGAATACCAAATTCAACCACGCTCTAGCCAAGGACACAGCTAGGTCAACTGAAAAACAGCCTACATAACAAAAGTTCAAAAGGTTTATTTGTCATTTGCAATAACAAGTTATGGCAATCAAATGCTTGGTAATAGCTATATTAGTGATCAGCCCATATTGAGGCCAATCAATCTTATCAATGTTCAAAACAGGCAGACTTACCATGTCAGAGAGAAGAACCAGTAGATGTCCTAAACTGTGTGTGTATGTATGTTTGTGTGTATGTGTGTCCGGAAAGAGCTCACCACTGTGAGTAATGTTAACAATGGAAAACATCCAAAGTCCTTTCTCTTTGAGACACAAGATAAACCTTGTAAAATGATGGAACAGGAAAGCATTCCATACAGGCAACTTACAACTGATAGGGAGTCATTAAATAAATAAAATGAAAAATGTGTAACTAGTAAAATTATAATTACATTACTGTATAGAATACACAGAACGCAATCATAGAAGTTCCAGGAGTTATTTGGGCATGAGAGAAGAGCTGTTTTATCATCCGTCCTTCTGATAGACATGTAATCTTGATAGAAAATGATTCAAATTTGGATTTTTTTTTAAATAATATGCCTTTTGCAGTCTTTCCCTAGTGGAGACTTTTCATTGGCTGGGGGCCCACTTATCTGTCCGCTGACAGCACTTACTGCCAAACCAAACAAAATAATTTCTGCTGCAACAACTGCTCTTCTATTGTGTACCCACATCGCTGTATCCAAAGTGAGACACAATGACTTTAAATGTTCGGTGGGAAAATTACACAAAGTAACACACAGCACCAGTGTGACTTTGGATATTACAGGCTGACTCCAGTCAAGTGCTCACTCAATTCAAATTGCCAAGCACAAAAGTGATGTCACAGTCATTCCCAGATTCTCAACTAGTTGCATTTTAATGCTTATTAAGGTATGACAGGGAATCAATTTATAGTTTATGCACATGCAGAAAAAAATTACATATCAATCCCAAAGTGGTAGGAAAATGTGTGTGTTATTTGCAAAAGAAGCCGACTACATCTTTTACTAACATTCCCTTTGCAAGGAAGGCTTGAGATGAACAGAATGGGCCTTTAAAAGAGAAGAGATCTAAACTCACCCCTGCAGATGTTGCCATTGTCCGACTCGAAGCCGGCCCTGCAGGCGCAACTCCCAATGGGAACCATCCATTCTCCGTCTCCGTTGCAGTACAGCTTGATGGGCACGTCCACCTCCTCTGAGTTGGCGATGCACGTGCCTCTTGCGATGACCAGTGAGGTGCTCTCTGCACCCGTCATAGTCTCTGGGAAGATGGCGAAGTTCTGCACGACGCTGGGGCACTTCTTGTGGAAGACACGTATAGACAGCAGTGACATGCAGGCCCCATAGTCCTGAAAGGCCAAGTGGAATCCATTACGGGAGAGAGGGCCAAAGCTCCGCACTTCTGTGTTGACCTTCATTAATCGTCCTCCAAAGTCCACCTGGGAGAAGCTCTCATCAGCTGCTATAGTATCTACCTTCAGATAGGGGGCTTCCATCCAGAAGGCAGTCCCTTTGGTGGTGGCGATGACAGAGTCTGTCTCATAATAATAGAGGTTGAATGTCTCCTTACAGGAGCCAGGGACACTGGGGATGGAGCTGCAGTCACGGACAGTGAAACGCATCTCCACATAGACACGCTGAGCTCCTCGTCTGTCGATGAAGGTGGTGAGGAGCCAGTTGTTCTGACTGGGCTCAAACACGTTGCACACCTGGTAGGTCCTGATAGTGTTGAGGTTCTCATCATATCCACTCACCTCTTCCCACTGCAGAGAACACACACACACACACACCCAACAAACACAGAGACAAGTTAGAGAAAGGCTTTAATCAATCAGTGTGTCTGCCAAAGTCACCGAAAAAGATTAGTGGGATTAAGAGAGACCGTGTGTGAGAGTATGCCTTTGTATGTGTTATACTACAGTTTTTCAGTGTATTATTATACCTCTGTGGTATTGGCTGTTAGCAACCAACAATCCTCTCAAACCCAGACAAGAGAATCACAAATAAGTGAACCAACTGAAATCAATCTTGGACAGGCATGACTGAGCAAGGCCTCAACACATTAGATCTTATGGTACATTACAGACCCGGGATTATATAAATTATTGAATTAGAGCCTGAGAGAAATGATAGCCTATTGCTTTTCACTGAGCTACCTAGCTAATTAAGTATTCTTATAGACAGCATTCGCATACACATACACACACACACACACACACACAGTCAGGTCATTTAGAGGCCATGAAGAATTAATAACAGTTGAAACATGCCAAGGTTTCCCCACCCTATTAATTGACAAATGATCATTTCGGTGGTAGATGAGAAGCACCGCTACTGTGCATTATAATCATTGGTAAACTTTATAATCGTAAAAGAAAAGTGTGTGTGTGTGAAAGATAACATATGGTGTACTGTCTGTGCAATACTATAAAAAGGCTACTTGTTATGTCCATGGACCACTGTGTGGTAAACAGAAAGGCTAGAGCAGCCCACTGTCTGGTAGAAAATGAAAAGCACAGGAACACCGGCAGAGACAGTACACTACCCAGGGGGCAGATGTCCTAGGTGTTGAAGCATCTGACCAGTAACCAGAAGGTTGCTAGATTAAATCCCAGGGTAAAGAAATCAATCCTTGAGCAAGGCAGTTAACCATAATTGCTCAATGTGGCAGTCCTCTACAGCTCTCAAATTCCATGTTGGGTGAGGTTAATAGTTGTTTCCAAAAAGGCAGTCTTCTTTAGAGAGGTAAGATTGATAGGATTTTATGTGGATATGCGATAAATGAGGACTTTGCTATGAGAGGTGACATAGTCAGTTTTTGTCTACTGGACAGCACTGTATTGTGGGAGACTACTGAAACAGTGTCCTGGAAGAGAACAGATCACAGAGAGCTGAGATGATAAATGAGTTTACAGAGAGCCCTGACACAAATTAAACCTTCTCTTTTTTTTCTCTGAGCCTTTCCTCGCTTTGCGCCTCTTCCCTGGGATGACCATTCATCAGAATTAGAGCGACCTGTCCCTTTCAACAGCAAGCAGCCATTAATACAGCCAGGTCACACCCACAGAGAGAAAGGGGGTGGGTGCTCTGCGTATCCACAGCCAAGCTAAGGGGGACATCCATACTTGACCTATTTTATGTGATGTCTCAGACTATGTTTGTCAATGTGTATGACAACAACATTTACTGCTACTGTGCTACACATCCACTTCCTTTCAGACAATGTTCTCTAATCAAGGAGACATGACAGCTGCCGTAAGGAGCCACGATAGCCTTTCTCAGAGTTTAAGATGGCTTACAGGAATGGCATACATTCTCCCTAGCAGCTTCTTCCCTCGCTGCTCATTTCCTGTCTTCTAATGTTTGTTTCTGATTAATAGTTGAGTAGCTGGGTCTCTTCACATAATTCTCTCTCCTTCTATTTCAACCGGTCACAGTCCTAGCTATCATTGTCTCAGTAAGCACCTTTCCTTACAAAAACAAAATGTTTGCGGCAAACATGTGGCTGATTTGCAGGAAACAAATTTGTTTGCCATAAAACGTTATCACAAAGTTCGCCAATGTTGGCCATTGGTGGCAAACATCAACATTCTGGCAATAATGAGAAGTTTGCCACTATTGGAAAACGTGTTCACTGCTGGTTTGCCACAAGTTGCGAGTAGTGCCAAACTTTTAGTGAACTTCTGGTAACGAGCAGAAACAAATATGAATTTGCTGTAAACTTGCTGCAAACAGAAAATATTCTAGCAAACCTGCAACAAGAAAATGGATTTAAGAACCAATTGGGCACCCCTGACTCAGTGGTTTGGGATTCTGTCTTGTATTTGTAAGGTTCCCGGTTCAGATTCAGACTGGGCCAATTGTTGTTGTGTCCCTGGTTAAGGCACTTTACCCTATGTTGCACCAGAGAAAGATTTCACTTTGTAAGTCACTTTGGATAAAAGTGTCTGCTAGATGATGAAAATGTAATCGTTTTCATTGTCAAGCACAACAGTCTGTCAGGAACCTAATATTTTTGTAAGGGTTAGCATATTTGAATTCACTTTTAGTACCTTCTAAAAATAGTACCGACCTGCTGTATTCCTGCTGAATTAATGTGTGGACCAGCACCAGATACAGTATACACATTTACTAAACACATATACACCAAATTAAGCTATTACAATGTGTTATACGTTCACTTTTCTAATTAAACAATGTACAGTATATTTTAAAGGGAAAGTATTTTAGTGGAAAGTCATTTTTTTTAATCAACATTGTCACTTTCAATGACTTCACCTGTGCATTCATTGTAATAACATCTGTTGATTATATATTATTTTATTCATGGTTTGGCTATTATCTCTAATATTAAATATTCTCTGAAAACCATTTTACATACTCTGATACCCTCAAACTGATTTTACAACACTCTACAAAACACCAATATTCAGATGACAGAATTTGGGCCCTTCAAATAACCCTATATTTAAAACTTTAGCATAACACTAGTTTGGGGTTTACAATGAAATAACTACCAAACAACAGATATCAGTTTGGTCTCAAGACTTTTTGTAGTTTCATTATATAATCATCCTTTTTTTTATTTCAATTTTTACAGTGCACTCTGCGTCTATTACATAGATAGAGAGTGAGAGCATGCCATTGTACCTTATTGCCTTGGCCCCAATGGGTAAAAATAACAGTAGAAAAATAGCTTTCAGCCTCACCTCAATGGTTCTGGACTATAATGGAAATAACGGGGCTTCTTCAGCAGCACCTCAGTGGTAATGCACTTCTCTGGTCCTAATACTGTATTCAGTTCTACATATACATTGAAGACCCAAACAACATGTTCTCCTTTATTTGTATATCTGGAGAGCTAATGTGTATGGTAACACGTTAATTGAAGTGTGATGCTTCAACTTGGTTATAACTCTGTCTGGCACCATATATATATATATATATATATATATATATATATATATATATATATATATATATATATATATAACTGAATATATGTAGAACTGAATACATATATATATCTTTGATGGTCCAGCACATCCCACAGATGCTCAATTGGCCACAGATGCTCAACTGGATTGAGATCCGGGAATTTGGAGGCCAAGTCAACACCTTGAACTCATTGTTATATTCCTCAAATCATTCCTGAACCATTTTTGCCTTGTGGCAGAGTGCATTATCCTGCTGAAAGAGGCCAATGCCATAAGGGAACACCATTGCCATGAAAGGGTCCACATGGTCTGCAACAAGTTTTAGGTAGGTGGTACGCGTCTAAGTAGCATCCACATTGATGGCAGGACCCAAGGTTTCCCAGCAGAACATTGCCTAAAGCATCACACTGTCTCTGTCGGCTTTCCTCCTTCCCATAATGCATCCCAGTGCCATGTGTTCTCCTGGTAAGTGACACGCACGCACCCGGCCATAGACGTGATGTAAAAGGAAACATAATTTTTCAGAACAGTCCACCATCTTCCATTGCTCTGTGGTCCAGTTCTGATGCTCACGTGCCCATTGTAGGCGCTTTTGGCAGACTGGTCTGCAGCTTTGCAGCCCCATACGCAACAGGTTGCCGTTAAAAATCAGCCATAGGTTTGCGGCATATAGGGTTCATGTTAACTGTTTGTCACAGGAGAAGCAGAATTTCTATAATCATACAGACCAGATCGGCCTATCACCTAGCTGCACATGCACTTATGTTGGTCATTGTTTACAAAGAGGATGTCATGTCCTGCTCCTGAAATGTATAAGTGCTGGCATCTTATTCATGAGAAACATGCATTGGGGAAGGTAAATATCTGACATCACTTTTTGCATATTTATATTGATATATAGCATTTATAATGAAATGGAACATAAAAACACTGTTTATGAGAAGACGGTTTGTTTGGAGAATGGTTTGTGATGTGTTGACAGAATTGCGTAGGTGTCTTAACCAGTCATAAAATAATGCATTACATGATGACATATATACACTTTAATGTATGTCATATATTATGACAAATATTAAAGTGTCATGACCATGCTATGACAGGATACGAAGTTATGTCAGCTGACATAACATCTTATGACACGGTTATGACAGAGTTATGACCATGTTATGACACATACATATTCAATAACAATAGATACATCTACTACAGGAATGGGCTACTTAAATGGGGGTGGGCCACAAAAAAGTTGGAATTCATTTCAGTGGGCGGCATCCCAGTTGGTCTCTGACATACAGCAGGGATGTGATGCTGTAAAAGCAGTTTGTTTCATCATGAGTGGACATGGATGATAGACTAGAGCCTGTCTTTACTGTTTTCCTTCCCAGTCCAGCCTGTTTGCCCTGCATCCCTGACCTCACCGCTCACACACTCTGATGATTTTTCTCTCTGTGAGACTCTGAATGGATGAGAAGCTGAGGAGAGGACACAGGCATACATGTGATAATGATACCTTCAGTGGCGTACTACAGAAGAATGAATCCACAGGCTTTTTTGCAGCATCGCTAATGACAGAGCATGTGTAAATGAAACGGCAGGGGAAAATGGCTCCCCATCCCACCTGACACTGATTAAACATCAGGTGTCCCTTTTAGATTGAAATAATATAGGGAATATTCAGCAGAGCAAGTTTCAATTAGTGAACTTCAGGGGTTTGTTTGAGTGTTTTTCCTCCTCAATACTGTAATCTGGGCTGTGAAAGAAAAAAGGTTTATGAGATGTTTTGAGACTTAGAAGTAGAGGGCTGCATTACTACAGTCTTAATGGCTGAACCCATTAAGTTGACTGGTCATGTTTGGTTAATAGGCTGTCAGTTGACCAAAATGTGTACTTGTTTTTACTAGTTTTAATGGACCTTCACTGGCACTGTGATTGCACCAAAAAAGACCATGATATTAAAATGTATTCCACAATATAAAAGATCATTAGGGTAAATTTCCTTCGAAGCCTCGTGCCAAGGTTTGTTTCCTTTTTCAGAGAAACATGTGATCGATAACAAATGAGGCATCACTCGTCTGCACACCTATGAGATCATTTTGCCTTGAGTGTGGGTTTCAGATTTTTGTGGATTTAAGGATGCAAAACATCCCTTCATTCATGTGTTGTCATTGGTTAGTTGGTTGGTTAGCTGGTTGTTGCTAAGAGAGAAGAGAGAGCTTGTTGATGGTTATACAGAGATTTTATTTGAGGAGTTCTTAAAGTGTTTTTGCATTTTCTGGAGAGATTATTATTAAAAAATACATATATTTCACATTTTTGTTCAGACAAGTTCGTATTTTCCTAATTTTGGATTTGGTTGCTTTGAATTATTTTAACCAAAGGTCCCTAGTGTGCATTTTGTTGAATGAGATATTGAGTAGTGTGGCACAATTGCCTGGAAATCCTCAGAGATTCTGAAAGCCTCATTGAGCCATCACTGGTGGACCGAGGACTTTAATAAACAGGCTAATAAGCACAGGCTCAAACAGCAACATCACATACAATAATGACTGAGAAGCAACACAGGGAACAAGGGAAACTAAATCGGAAAGTGATCAGGAATGAACACAGGAAATTCAAAACAGAACATAGAAACATACTAACTAGAAGTAAAATACATTGAACATAGAAATGTAATAGCCAGCACAGCATCATTTTCCCACAATACATTTTCCTTATAGCCATACATTTTAAATAACTGACACGTGTTCACGTTAGTTATTACAAAACCATGGTAAAGTGTCAATTCATGGTGGTACTATGGACACAATTCTGTGGTGTTTTAATAGTATTCTAGTCAGTAGTATGGCAGGAAGTGGATTCCTAGAAATGATCAGAGGAATCGACATAAAGCACCAACCCAAAACTAGGACATGAACCGCATGGCCTTTCACTTAAAGCTCAAAGATAGTTTCTTCTAGCTATCAGGTCCAGTTCCTTTACCTAGCCATTGTGGGACAGTCATCTTGGTCTATTCAACTGTGGCCAGTATCCAAGGACATAAGTACATTCTTTGTAGACAATTTTGACTCTTTGGAAGAGGCCTATTTACTTTGAAACTCACCTGGGTGAAAACGCTGCCTGGCTTGTGCCGTCAAACTTTAGAAAGGTACTGATGTACCTGTTTGTTTGAATGCAGTGTAAGGAATACTGAGCATATTTTAATCACAGATAGACCTTTGCAGTCTAAGGTGGCATAGGGTTAGTCACCTCCACTTGCTAATCAGCCAGAAGGAAAGCGGGTTTGTGAGAGTCGGATAAACTTTGTCTCCACAGAGAGCCCTCTCAGCAGATCAGAGGATGGAGGGATGATAGAGAGATACAGGCTCTCCACAGGCGGTCTCCTCTGTTCCCACTCCTTTCCCACACTCACTTAACAGCAGTGCATCCCATACACACTCATTGAGCCTGTATGCACATGCTCAAAGTCACACCCTTTCACGCATGCATACGCGCACTCTGTCTCATGCACAGTGCGGGTGATTACATTTTAAAATACAACAAACAAAGACCAGCAATGTTCCTTTTCGGTCGGTCAGTGCCACGCGAGGAAACACCCAAGTGCATGCATGTCACTTCATGGCACTCACGCATATGTTGTGTCCAATTTTTTGACAGATACATTATTTGCATAACAAGCCACTTTATCTCCACAAACGCTCTGTCTGTAGACTGCATTTTTACAAGCAATTTGTATGTATATTTTGGTCACTCTAACCACATCCACCCCTGGGCGGAGGGGTAGATGTTTGGCCACATTTCCACTCGTCTTCGGTGCTGGTACATTCTGATTAAGGACTTTTCATAGCCAAGCCTGTTTGGCTGGTGTCTAAAGCATTCTAATGGAGCCAAGTCTGGCAGCAAACCCTCAGGTCTTCAATGTGAGTAGGGCAGCAGAATATCTGGGAGTAGTAGAGCTGACTCCCTCTCATATCAAGTGTTCATGCTATTGTGGAGTGTCTCTACCCCTGTTGCTAAGTTTACTGACCTATGCCAGCTATACTCCCTTCAGACTGCTAGTGTGCCCATTAAACACCATGTCCCTGCTCTTAGTTATCAGAGGTGGTTATTGTCAGAAACTGGGCATAGTATTAGAGTCAAATGGCCCCTTCTTGGCATTCTTAAGGAAAGCTTGGGGAAAACTGTAGTGTCGGTAACTGGGTTTTTCTTGTTTAGGTTCATTCTGTCTCATTCCCGAGAGTCGGGATGTGTTGGACAAGCCTATTTCCCACATCTCGCACTTAGGCATTGTGCTGGTTAACCAACATGCATGCCTGTACTTTGAGAGAACGATTTGCACACCGGCTAGAGACGCAACTAGCAATCAGCGTTGGGGGACAATAGGTGTTTTGGTCATCCCCTATCTGTCTCCCCACAGGCAGGAAGCTCCCGTTGTTATAAATACCAGCTCTAACTGTGCCACCACCTGTCACGTTAAGCAATGCTCCCTTCAGAGAGGGCTCTGCTCCACTGTGAGCCTTCCTTACAGAACCCCTGATGTGTCTCGTACAGTTTGAACATTTTGTCCCGCGCCAGTGGTGAGTTCTGTATCCCTGGCCCAAAGGGCTAAACCTTTGAACGGCAAATGTCGGCATCCCTTAATCCTGAAAAAGGACCTGTAGGTCTTGCTCCTAAGCGTGATTTCCTCTCATCCGTGCCCTGCCTGTAAACATGTTATGGATGATGTTGGTCAGAGCACCCATGCCAATGGAACCTACAACCTCTAGATAAAGGGGAATTATTAAACAACTGGATTGTAAAATGTATTGAAAAGGGGCTGAAAATTACGCTGATAAATGTAAATACATTTGCTTAAGTGATAGAATTAGACTTAGTACAGCCAGTAAGAAATGTAATAATTTCAAAACAATTACATAAAGACCGGTACTAAATGTATCTACATTGAATCAATAGCTATCATTAGAGGTGAAATCTGTGTAGTTCAATTTGTGTAGTTCAATCTTAGATTGAGATGGAAATACAAATGACTCCTGCAAAAAAATACACAAATATCCCTTTTGACTATACAAAAGAATTTTGAGTACTTCCAACTAGGAATATTGAGCAACATAAAAGGTATAACTGAGAGATTTAATTTGGAACTTAATACATTTTTTGGGTAACATGATTGTTATGATGGTTGATGTAATCATTTGTTCAAACGAGTCATCAGTAGGGAGCAACTATGAAATAAGATATTCCTCATAGTTGACTACATTCAAATGGTGAATGCTGTAATGGTATGAGACTTTGGGTGAGTTGGTGAAACAAACTTTGTACCATAATAATGTTTTTTCCACACATAAATATACATCTAACTACATTTATCTAACCAAATAAATATTTAGAACGAGTTTATTATTATTTTAAGTAGAGGGGATAATTTTCAAAGGTTTCAGGGAAGGTCAAAAGAACAAATATTTAGCCTAGTATTTAGCTTTAATTTCAGTGATATATGACTTTCTTTAGGAATCTCTCAATTGAAAAATGGTAAACTCACAGCAAACAAATTCAACACAACTAGTTAGGTATTTAAAATAGCCGGTCAACCTGGGAATTATTTGATAGCATAGCGCCAATTGAGCGTCAATGCAAAATCAGGAATGGGTGAAATGTATTCTTTGTTCATCAGTCAAAATAGACACCCTCTACTTGTGAATCTTAATTTCTTTATCACATGTTTACTAAGTTTAGTAAATTCCTGGAATAGGAGAATGAGAATAAAAATAGGACTTCAACTTCAAAATAGACTGGGTCTAACTCATTCTTAAAGTCAAAAGGTATAATATCACTTTATAGTTTGGCAGTTTGAATTTGAGATCAAATGTTTCATATAAGGCTGACATTAAACAATGTCACATTTTGTCTGAGGGAATTTAAATAAATTTTAGTTATCCAATTAAATATAATTGTATGAAAATGTGTTTGAGAATACTAAAATAATAAATGCAGTTTTGTCAAATATTGATTCCATGCGATTACTATAATAACCTAACACTACACATTTGCTTTTGTTATTAATGATATGTAGTGCCCTGCAAAAATTATTTTCCATTTGGAGTAACTTTTCACAAAATACAGATGGAATATATTTCTGAAGACGTTTGAAAAAAGCTAGACAACTTGGTTGAGACATTTAAAAATATATATATATATTTTGCTAGTAAGGGGAATGTATTAACTATGAATGCAAATGATGTAATGTTTTAGTTGTTATACACCTATGACCATCTAGGCATAGCAGCTGAGTGCTCATCTAGCAGCTGTGATTTGCACTGTATTCCCAGACTCCCTTCCTCCATCTGCATTTACTCTACATCCTCATTTCTCCTTATACCTCATGCTCTTATATTACATCCCTCACTCCTCCTCACCTGCACTCACACTGTGCTCATTCAGTGCACAACAGCACATTGCTACTGCTGCTTTGTGTGCGTATGTATGTGTGTAAGGTGCGTTCGTGCATGTATTGAAAAAAGATAATGATTAAAGATATTTTCCTGCAAGGAAATAGCCTTTCCCTCCACATGGTTTTCTGCTTTCGTTTGTGATCAAATTGCCAGGTGAAAAAATACATGCTCAGGTAAAAGATATATGGGTCACATAGCTTGGTGTTTAATCATCTAATTTGGTCTTAGTAAACTACAGAAAAGGTTTCTGCCACTAACAACAAATGCCAGGGGCCTTAACTGACTCTTCTTTTGAAAACATGCAGACTTGTTTTCTGATTGGCAGGATTGTAGCAATAGCCGGTCTGTATATTGCATGTAGAGTATGGCTTATTGGGGACATGGCTTTTACATTGCCTTTTATTCTCTGAGAGGAAATGCCATCCCAGTCAATCACCTATGTTGTATTATCTTCAGAAACACAATTTATCCTTGTAAAGGCTGACAATGTATGTGATGCTGGCTGAAAGAGCAATATAATATTGGGTTCATACTACAAACAAATACGAAAATGTATGCATTCATTATTGTGTGTCTCTCAGTTTAAAAGCATCTGCTACATGACTTAAAAGTACATTTTAAATGTAACTTAGTTAATTAATACAGGTAATGTTCATTTTCCTGACACGTTCATTTCTGTTACAGTTATCCACTTACTGCCAGGCCGATGAGCAACTTCATATTAAACAGTAATTATTTACACACCAGTTGCTTCTGGAAAACATTTTGGTTTTATAGACTCTGTGTTGTGTGACGTCAGATGTGTGAAATGTCACATGAAATGTTAAAAAAATCTCCAAACACATGGAAGGCTAATGCCTCATGTCCACCAGATACCTGAAACTCATTGCATTGCGCCGGAAGTCATTCATTGTCAATGAAGCAATCCGAAATAGTACGTTGGAAATGTCGTAGAGGTCTGCATTGTATTCCGGATGCCGCATGCATTCAATATGTTCAACTCTTGCAAAATTGTTGACGTACGCAAACGTACAAGATACAACCGGAAGTCTGAAATATTTAAGCAATTATTTTGTTGTATATTCCTCAATGACTTCTTAATGAGGCTACACACACACACACACACACACACACACACACACACACACACACACACACACACACACACACATATATATATATATATATATATATGTATATATACATATAGTATTACATAAATAACAACATAGTGTACCCCACAAATACTTTATTAGACTGTCCATGAAACGTTTACCTCCAAAACTTCTTTATAATTTGTGCGGGAAAAAAACAGGTATATATAGCTGCGAGGGTAACTGTTCTGGTCATTCCACCATGAGACTAACTTAGAGGAAGATGATTGTTGCTGTACTGCTGCCGAAGACACGGCGCCGAGGAGGATGCGGGTCCACTGTTGCATGTGCGTTGCAAAGTATATATGCGTTGGATACAGAAAAATGCACACTACGAATGCAGAAAAACGACGTATAGGAAATGTGTGATGCAGTCGGTGGCCACGAAGCGTTATAGTCCTCAATTATCTGTAATAAACTTGTCTTTATGATGTTCTTGCCTTGATCTGTTTTTCTCTGCGAATGTACATAGGCATTCCTCAGATAACTGAAATTGAGGACAAACCAAATTTGTTTTCATGCATGAAATGTCACATTTGAAGTATTTCCAAATGTCTTCATACAGTATAAAAAGTTCACGAAAAGTGTTTAAAAAAAATTAAAATCTAAACTCAATTAGATGATCAAAGTACAAAATGTTATATGACCCTTGCAAGTTGTAGCTTCAGATTAATTTAAACCTCTTCAACCACACCAAAATGTATTTTCTTCTTCTATTGTATTCTTTGGTTTATTAACTGTTTAATATACTAATGTTTTAGCTTCACATTGTATATAAACACAGAATGAAATGATCTGAAGGTCTTTAACAGGCCTTCACTTTATCACATGCAATTCTTACCCTAAAAGTTCATAGTTTAAAAAACCTTCACATATTGATAGTGACCTAGAGTTCCGATTAACAGAGAAATAGCTTGTCAGTTTCTATTCAAGGTGTTGGTTGCAGAAGAACCAGAGCTTATTCTAAGCTAAACAGTAAGGGCTTGCCGTTTGAATGTCAAAACATATTCTTCATCCAACCATACATTCAATCCTCTCTTCAAACACCATACCACAGGATATTCTATTTATGTTGATAGTACAGAGGAGCTTCAGTCATATACACTGGTGAAATTAATATACTAATGAAATACCAACAATTTCATGATTAAGTCCTGTGAAAGCTTATAGAGAATTGCTCATTTGTTACAAATGACTCATCGACGGAGGGCAACCTGAAACCACACCCGATTTGAATGGATTAAAACATAGTTACATATAATCTATATTAATTTCAATTAATCCCTTTAATTACAACAACAAACCCAGAGAGTGTAAATGTGCCTCATTTTGCAGAAAAGCAATTCTTCATAATATTTTTGTAAAATACATTTGTTTTAAAGAAAAATAACTTACTATTTATAATCACCTTTTATGTGTGATTTAGTGTTTTCATATCCCTGTAATTTTGATTCTGTCAATCTGAATACGGCATTGTCATGTACATTTTAAGCAATCGTAATGGCATGCAAATACAATCAAAATAATCAAACATTATGTCAAAGTTACATGTTAAAGCTCTCAACTGGCATTTATTTTCCTCTAGATTTAACAAATTCCGGTGTTTAATGTTACACTTATTGTGGCACATAAGTAGAACTTAATTGTTCAGAACGAGATCTTAGTGTTTTAATTAAGCTTTTGGCAGCCTTGAAATTGGAATCGGGGGTACTCAAACTAAAGTATACCCTTGGGAATCACACACTGATGGTCCAATGCATTATTTCTCCTGATTGCATGAGGCGCAAGGGATGCACATTCTCCTCCACTTAACATGACTCAGAAGAAATAACCTGCCAGCCAGTCCTTATGAATTAGAAGTAGGGAAACATTGGAAGACACATAACCATATACTGTTCCAATTACTCAATAACTGCAGCATTGTCAAATGTATCTAATTATTATGTCTCTATTCTTCAAAAGTTTAGATTTAAAATCTACTACAAAGTTAGTGTTGAAGTACAGGTGGTATTTGTTTGCATTTATACACAACAAGTCTTTTTATACATAGTCCCCTTATTTCAAAGAACCTAAAGTATCAGGAATCTTGGCTTGACAGTTATGTCACATATTTTTTGCAGACATAAGAGATAATTCAATGGGTACTCATGATTCTCTCTCTCTCTCTCTCTCTCTCTCTCTCTCTCTCTCTCTCTCTGGCTCTCTCTCTGGCTCTCTCTCTGGCTCTCTCTCTGGCTCTCTCTCTGGCTCTCTCTCTCTCTCTCTCTCTCTGTCTCTCTCTCTCTCTCTCTCTCTTCACCTGTCAGTAGTTGTAACTACTCTCTCTCTCTCACTTCACCTGTCAGTAGTTGTAATGTTATGGCTGATCGGTCTGTGTGTGTGGGTGTGTATACATATAGAGATAATTCAATGGGTACTCATGATTCTATAGAATCATGAGTACCCATTTAATTATCTCTATATATACACACCCACAGACACACACACACAGATACACACACACACACACACACACACAGACACACACACACAGACCGATCAGCCATAACATTACAACTACTGACAGGTGAAGTGAATAACACTGATCATTTTGTTATCATGGCACCCGTCAGTGGGTGGGATATATTAGACAGCAAGTGAACATTCTGTCCTCCAAGCTGATGTGTATCACAGTGTTGATGTGTATGTTTGTCATGTTTAGTTAACAAAATATCATCTGTTTATCCGTACACAGGAAGTTACGTTTATTCAAAGTGTGACAGTAATTAGCCAATGAGCTTAAAGTACTGTAATGTGTATTCTGTTTGGGTGAGGACAACAGGGTGTTTCTTTGAGAATAAGTGCGATGAGCTCGAGTTTGTAAGACAGAGTATCGAGTCTGTAACATCCTGGACTTTAGACTATCAAATACTGCAGTAAATAATTGAATTACTCTCGTTCTTTACGACTGGGTAGTCGATCATTATTTCAACCACTATTCGAAATGGCTGATTTCTAACAGCAACTTGTTGCATATGGTGCTGCATAGCTGCAGACCAGTCAGGGTGCCCATGCTGAGCCTGTACTCTACTGAAAGTGCCTACAATGGGCACGTGAGCATCAGAACTGGACTACTGAGCAACGGAAGAAGGTGGCTTGGTCTGATGAATCACGTTTCTTTTTACATCACGTCGATGGCTGGGCGTGTTGTGCGTTGCTTACCTAGAGACCACATGGCACCAGGATGCACTATGGGAAGGAGGCAAGCTGGCGGAGGCAATGTGATGCTTTAGGCAATGTTCTGCTGAGAAACCTTGGGTCCTGCCATTAATGTGGATGTTACATTGACGCGTACCACCAACCTGAGCACTGTTGCTGACCATGTACACCCTTTCATGGCTACAGAATTCCCTTATGGCTTTGGCCTCTATCAGCAGGATAATGTGCCCTGCCACAAAGTAAAAGTGGTTCAGGAATGGTTTGAGGAACACAACAACGAGTTCAATGTGTTGACTTGGCCTCCAAATTTCCCAGATCTCCAATCGAGCATTTGTGGTACATGCTGGACAAACGAGTCCTTTCCATGGAGACCCCACCTCACAACTCACAGGACTTAAAGGATCTGCTAATCGCTTGGTCCCAGACACAACAGCACACCTTCAGTGATCTAGTAGAGTCCAAGCCTTGAAGGGTCAGGGCTGTTTTGGCGGCAAAAGGAGGACCTACACAATATTAGGCAGGTGGAAATAATGTTATGGCTGATCAGTGTATATAGACTGTTGTCATTGTTAATGTTCTAGATTACTATTGTAGCTGGAAACGGCTGATTTTTTATGGAATATCTACATAGGCATACTGAGACATTTGCTAATCCAAGTTTATCATTTTAAAAGGCCATATATCTCATAATTAGAAAACCCTGAAAACTTTTGTGCTGATAAAAGAATAAATTAATCCCTTCTTTAGACTAGTTGAGAATCCGAAGCACCTGCAAAATGGCCAGAAACAATGACCTTATCTGAAACTTGTCAGGCAATTCTTGTTCTGAGACAAGAAGGCTGTTCAGCGCAACAAATTGCCAAGAAACTGAAGATCTTGTACAAGGATGTGTACTACTCCCTTCACAGAACGGCTCAAACTGGCTCTAACCACAATAGAAAGAGGTGTCCGGGCCCATTGCACAACTGAGCAAGAGGATTAATACATTTGAGTGTCAAGTTTGAGAAAAAGAGGCCTCATAGATCCTGAACTGGCAGCTTCATAAAATCGTACCCGCAAAACAACCACTTTCAACGCTAACAGTTAAGCGGTGACTCGTGGATGCTGGCCTTCTAGGCAGAGTTGCAAAGAAAAAGACATATCTCAGACTAGCCGATAGCAGTTGCCTCTTCACTTTATGTCTGGGTTTAATGTTTAAAGGACGAAATAATAAAGAATGACTGGAACTGATTGAATCTGTGGGATCAGGATCTTGCATAAACGGAACAAACACTATGTTGGTAATTGCCACTATTGACCAGTGGTGTGCGTCATGTTGTTTTCCATCACTATGGGAATTGACCCTGATGCCTTCCCATCAGTCCTATGACGTAGAGGTCATGTTTCCAGGCGTTATGACATAGTAGAAGTGCCGTTTGTGAGTGGGCATCAAGGATTAGACTACTAAGGAAGAATTGGATTCTCCAGCACGTAATTGTGACCGGTTTTTGGAGCAAATCTACTTTTTCGCTGATAGAGGCTGTGATTGGAACACAAACTCTGTATCAATCGCTTCGTTAGAAAGGCTAAATATTAGCTAAAGTCAGTCATATGATTCTAGTAATTGTTTTACTGGATATTTATGGAAATGTACACTATGCGCTCAGTCAGTGGTGGTCAGCCTTGGTGCAACTCTACTTTTGCCTCAGACAGGCTGGGATCCCCATAGGAACACAAAATATGTACAGATCGCTTTGTTAGAATGCCTAGATAAAAGCTAAAGAAAACCGTACGATTCTAGCGATTACCAGTCTGTATATTGATAGAAATGTAAACTATGTACTATGTCTGTGGATCCGTGGAACCAGACTCAGGTGGGTTTTAAGATGACTAGAGTGTTCTTACCCCAGAAGCAGGATACGCTATCCAACCCAGTTCTGCGGTAGCCGTCCGCGTATCCATCACTGTCTCTGTATGAAAATGAAAGGAGAATTTACGTTACAATTACACCTGTAGCACCATTAGAATCTTTCTGTTTCACGTAGGCATATCAGAGTTGATAACTTTCAGACATTAATTAGATTCCAATCCAATTTTTTTTTTTATTAAAGTCCTGTTGAATAAAATAACTTTTCAACAGACGTGATGGAAACAGAAAATGTTGATTTTATTTCATACACACTGACCAAATGTTTTGGCATTAGACTGAGGTGAATTTTGCAAATGTTCCTAACACTTAGTTTTGTTAAAAGAAAAGGTGATGTATTTAAATGTTAAAGATGCCCCTGTCCAAACCTTTTGGAAAAATGTTGCTGGCATCAAGTTCAACGTTTATTTTTCCAATAACAATAAAAAAATCTGATTTGCAATATTGAAATCTCATTGCTGGTATCAAATGTTTCACAGAAGTTTAAAAATAGAATGAAACCATCATCCTCAATTAAATGTCTGTATTCGGTTATGTCTAAAACAAATCTTATATTGTGTATCTACCTTTCATGAAACCAGATTGTGTATCACTCATAATTTGTTCCAATCCTTTATTTAGATGACTTGCATAAACATAAGCTGAAGGTTTATAGTTTGTTGCTAAAAATGTAACAGGGCATCTATTATTCAGTCTCCTAAAATCCTTGCCAGGTTTAGGGATCAAGATTTTAACACACTGTTTCTTTATAAGTGTTGAGGTGTATGTTTAGTTTACAACAGCACATCTGTTTATCCGTACACAGGAAGTCACGTTCAGTCAAAGCTCAACAGTAATCAGCCAATGTGATGTGTATTCCAGGTTGCATTGTCTATAACGTAGAGGTACGACCGGAAGTTTCTTTGAGATTGAGAGAGATGAGATTGAGTTTGTCAGACCAAGTCTGTAACGTCATGAACAATAAACTATCAAACGCTGCAATAAATAATTGTATCACGCTCTCTCGACAACCGGGTACACGCATTTGTATGGGGGAAGATTCCGGTGTCTTTACTGATAGCAGGATCATCCAATTGAGAGCTTAGCATTCCATGCCTTGTGAGTGACGTGAGAACAGATGGTTTTCAATAACTTCACAGAGAATGATGTGAAGGACTTTCATTAAATCAGGATTAAATGCAAGTCCCATTGTTTTGTGGGGTTGGCCTTTTTTTGGAAATGATGCTGCTTTGAAAGTGTTTGCGACTAGTCTCTACCCATCAGCTTCAAATGTTCATACAAAAAGAATACACAAAAACATGGCAATTCGGCATGTACACAGACATGCATATTACAGAACCATTGTGTCGAATTTATTCAGAATTTATTATGGGGAAAAAAGTCTATATAAAACGTGGTCGACACTGTTTCCAAAACATCTGACAGTGTTATGACATTACTCATATAAACTGCAAATCGAAATGTGGTCATTCTTTGTAATATTTTTCACTATCAAGAACTTTTCTTTCAAACTCTCCTATTGTCTCTCTCTCTCTCTGTCTGCCTGAATGTCCAACTCACCTTTCTCTCTTCTTTCTACCCATCACTTTCTTTCACTTTTTCCTATGAAATAATCTGGGACTTTTGAAAGCCAGGGAGTGTCAAAGTAGCAGCAACAGACTTGCCAAATCAGCCATCACCGTCCAACCAGAATGTCCAACCCATTTAATGCCGAATCAATAGCTCAGCGTGTTATAAACCCATTCTGCCTTTTCATTACTATTTTCATTCTTTCTGTATACGAAAACTAAATTCCTAGTGTTAATCCAATACTAAAAGTGCTCAAACAACAACATGAATGTGAGTGTGTGTTCTGTCAGAAAATGAGTTACACAGAGTCTCATTGAGACACAAACCTCGCACAGGTAGTTAGTAATGAGGACACTGGTCTTAGTTCACAAGCTGTAGAGTGTTCTCTGTAATCAGTAGAGGACAGGAGAACATATTCAGGTCCAGCCCCAGGGTGCCTGCCTTCCTTTTACTCCCACTGAGCTTAAAGCCTCACAGCTCCTTATTCTATTAAGTATTTTTTAGTCTTTACACATGATCAGAGTTCAAATCACACAGGACCGATGTAGACATACTGCGTTGTGAAAGCCATTCTGAAATGTATATCACCAAGTTACCAATTAGGTTAATTCCCACTGGGCATTGGCCACAGCATCCCCTTGATATGACCCTAGAACACATTGTCGTTCACTGGAAACCTCAAAATAGTGATTAGATACAGCAAGTTAATGCTCTACAATATCCGTAGTGAATTAACTTTCATCACACAGGAAACGACTAAGGTCCTAATCCAGGCAGTTTTCATCTCCGACCTTTATCAGTTCAACTATATGTTAGCTGGGCTTCACACATTTACCATCAAGCTGCTGAAACCACGTGCCCCGTGTTCAAACTTCCCAATTTCTCCCATGTCGCCAGCTCCTCTGCACACACTTAACTGGCTTTCAGTCAAAATGTACATACTCTAAAAGACCATGGGGCTTCCCAAAAACAAACAAGGTGAAATTTATGTTCCTACTTTTCAGGCTATGGTCAAACTAAGGCTGCCACAACTAACCTATTATGGCAATAATGAAAAATAGTTGGCAATAAATATCATTATCGATCCTAATGTTATAGAATACCAGAAAAAAAATATGAAAAATGCCATCGGCTTTATCGTCGCCGCCAGCTCCTCTCGCTGCCCCGCGGTCGTCGCCGCCAGCTCCTCACGCTGCCCCGCGGTCGTCGCCGCCAGCTCCTCACGGTGCCCCGCGGTCGTCGCCGCCAGCTCCTCACGCTGCCCCGCGGTCGTCGCCGCCAGCTCCTCACGCTGCCCCGCGGTCGTCGCCGCCAGCTCCTCACGCTGCCCCGCGGTCGACGCCGCCCACGGAGGACTGGCCGCCGTCTACGCCGCCGCCCACGGAGGACTGGCCCCCGTCTACGCCGCCGCCCACGGAGGACTGGCC
>JACXGJ010001823.1:0-54543 GCA_016801105.1 Esox niger
CACACACACACACACACACACACACACACACACACACACACACACACACACACACACACCTTGTCATTACCCTTCCAAATTTTGGGGGGGGATTTTATGTTATCTAACATGGGTCATCTAGGGATTTTTGCAATTCCTTCAATCACAAATATTTACAATGAAACACTGTGGTGCCAGCATTCGATTTATCTAAACTATGTATCAAATCTGTGCAGAATTGGAAATGAAGGGTGAATGTTTAACTTCTGTTGCACACATAACAAGATTAAGCATGCATTACATTTAGTCTAATGACAATGTAAGTTCAAAATGTCCATCCTGTTATTATTATGTTGCCATGGTGCTTGCTTGCGGAACAACAAGAGCAGCATCCCCTTGTTATTTCAGGCAATGCTCAAACCCTATGAATCTCTAACTGGGTTCTTTGGTCAGCTACCTGACACAGCTCACCATGGTGGGTTGTGATCTGGACGTACCTACTGTTGGCTCCCACTCCAGCGATGAAGCGTTTTTGGGGATACTTATCCTTAATCTTCTTTAGAGTAATTTCCTTCTGAGCCACCACCCACACATCTCCACCTTTCCCCCCTTGACCCCCCAAACGGGGCAGTCCCATCCCACCACTGCCCCCTCGCACGTACAAACGCAGGTTGTCCACGAAGTTGCCATACTGGAGGAAAGAAGGACAGAAAACGAGGATTGAGGGAAATGGTTTCATTCTACAATGACACCTGAGATTGCCATGGTGTAGCATCTATATGAGCACTACTCTGGGTCGCAAATGTTAAGATGTTTTTTTCTAGCTAGCGAAGTATAATGCAACAGAATTTATTACTTTTTACTTACCTTCCGGTAACAAATCCTACTGATCCAAACCATTTTGTGTAAATATTTAGATTTTGCAGCTGGCCATTTGTGGCATGTTCAACTAAACTTCAATATTTATCTCCGTCTTATGAGCAACATTAAAAAAAACACTTCCGGGTCACGAAATTAAGGAATGTTTCTAAATAAAAGCGAGTAAATAAATTGAGTTTATTAATTGTTTAAGAATTGACCTCTCAAAACATTGAAAACAATTCATATTTGAACATATAAGAGTAATTTCAATAAAAAGTGTGTATTAAAACATGTTCCGAGGGCAAAATTCTGAAAATGCCAATGACTGAATATGGAATAAATATTGCCTCACTCCTCATAAACTATTGAATATTCCACAGAGAAAGCAATGTAGGAACTGTCCAGGAGAGTGTAGAGTTTTACACACCTGTCAAACCATGGGGATTGGTGTGCTACATCTAGCCCAATCTAACACAATATTTTCCACACCCTCTTTTTCCACAATGTGACTCAATGCATATGAAATACACATCGCACAATAGAAAAAAAAATATTCTACACGCCAGAGTGAATGTATTGTAGGAAATGTTCAGGAGAGTCTACAGAGTAATTATGTGCAAAAGAATCAAGGGGCACAGTGTATTTGCAACTGGCCAATGGGATGGGTGAAGTAAAATGCCAGCAACAATTGCAAATACACAGTGCCCCTTTGTGATTTTGCATATTTTCTCTCTATAGACTCTTCTGAACATTTCCTACAATACAAATTTAAAATATACACAAAACAAAATGGCAAAATTGATTATTTTAATAATATAAAAATCGCGTTTTGGCTGACCTTTATTTTGAAGGGACAATCCGAAAACCGGAAGTCTTATAGGTGTTACGGAATCTCTAATGTAGCAAGCATGACGCAAAACACGCCTTGTGGACAACGCTTCTAAAAAGCACTTCCGGGTCACAGAATTGTGGAATATTTCTAAATAAATGTCGCCAACATATTAGTAGAACATTTTATAGAAAACTGTGTTTTATCTGTGTTGTAAATCACTATTTATGGAATACACATTCCTTCATAGCGCAAGAACTACTCTGATCATTCGGCAGAGCACAGGTTGGTGGCCAATGGACAGCCGTTGGGTCGACGCGTTCCTGGTCGTACTTAGGGTTGTTAATATTGGTAGCCTATACGGTTCATTTTTTAAATTAATTTGGCCCCGTCTCGCCTCGGCCTTGCACTGCCAATTCACTATGTGAAGCCGCAAATAAGACATTCAGCGTTTAACCGCAGACAAAATAGAATACGAAAACCAGAAGTTTGGTTTGCCGCTGCCGTATCAATCTAAGCAGTTAGATGTCTGCCAAAGGTTTAAGCGTATGTACGGTTAGGATCGTTTTAAAACCCATTCGTAAATAAGTATGATAGTTAAAAGGTCATATGTAAAACATGATATTAGATCTGTGGACGTACAAAAAAAATGTATGCAATCACAATAGTTATAGAACACACACAGCCATCATAAAATATGATGGACAGAACACAGCTTTTAAATAGCATTTGCCAGACTAATATTTAATCACTTAAATATGTTTTGCAGCTTAGACGGATATTCTACAGAACGCTGTTCTGTGTCCATGTAATTTTCACACACAAGAAAAGGTGCATCTCCCAAAAATATTTTTTCCCCGTAATTCAAATCAAAAAGTGACACCTTCATATATTCTAGATTCATTACACATACATTTAATAATTTCAAGATTTTTTTGTTTTAATCTTGATGATTACAGCTTATAGATCATGGAAATAAAAATCAAATATCTCAAAACAGTATATATTTTTTTTACAATACAGAAATGTCGAACTGAGAAGAGCTCTAATCAGCTAATTAACTCCATGAGCCTTCAATGTCTCAGTCTGGTTCAGTACACAGAATCACGAGGAGAGTTGACAGTTGTCCAGAAGACATTCACTTACAATTAAGTTTTACAAGACATTCCAATTTTTTGAGATGCAATTCACTTAATGCCGACGCGCATTATGGCCTACTGGTGTAATGACCTTGTGCAGTCGTCAAAAACCAGTAGTGGACTTTTATTTTGAACATGAAACCCGGAATAGTAACTCTATAGTAGAACACGGTCTCCTCTCGTGCGCTGGGCTAGTGGTCCAATTTATCGTTAGCTTCACTGTTTCGAACAGCAATGTTCTTGTCGGGTCTTTGCAGATGCTACGTTACTGTGGAGACAAATTTAGCTCAAATTTATTGACCGTAAGAAAAACGTAACTGAAATATATTTGTTAAACTTGCTTTTATTTTGATTTCCCCCCAACAAAGAATTTTCCTGCAGTCAATACATTTCACCTCAATTTGGCACCCTACCTTACCGACAAACGTACGTAGAAAAAAGAATCGTAAATAAATACGTAAAAGGGTGTTTGTTCTATCACAGATTTAATTTCACACGTAGGTTAATGTTTTACGAATGAATTGTTTAACGATCATACCAACTTTCGTAAGGATTTTATTACGATCTGAACAATATATACCTTTTGGTAGATACAGTATATAACTCCGTAGACATTTTACTGTATTCCGCTGGTTGGGACTAATAAACGTCACTGACTGACTCGGTTCGGATTTGCCAATTCACGTATTGGTAATTGACTACTTGAATATGAAGATAGTCTCACCCTATTGTGACATCCCTACATATTTCCAGATCCAGTGACCATCTCTGCATTACACAAAAAATGAAATCATCACATTCAATAAAACCTATTTATTTAAAGAATCATTTTGTAGTGTTCAATTTCTGCCACAAACTGTTTGATTTCTATCTGTGCGCGTATCTGAGTGGAGGAACACACAGTCCATGACATGTATACAAAAAGCTTGGATATAGTTATTCCATGGCAAGATAGGCTTTTGTAATTGTATGACAATTTATAACGTTAACAACATTGCCAAGCTAGCTATCTCAATTGCCATCAAAGCAATCTAGAGCTACTCCCCTTATGGTACCCCGTAGTGCCCTGAAGGTACATGTTTCTGCTTTGAGATTACAAATGATGTTATTAATCAGGTACTAACTTACCTTTTTCTGAAAATAGTTTAAGTTAGTCAAATTTCTACTACGGCCTTATTAACTTTCTCAAATGTGCTTTCTCTTGTTTGTTCAGCAATACACCTATGCTCACAGTAATGTGAAAACATTAGTTACAGCTTATGTATTTTTTTATATTAGATCATGCTCCAACTTATTTTCAATGCCAAGACAGCCAGTGCTGAGTAAGCGCTTCTCTGTATTTCCTTCTGTCTTTCAAGGTATTTCAGCACTGTTCATCAAATGCAGAAAGCTTTTTGGATTTCCACTGTGTTTTCTGTGTTACATTGTTCTAGATTTTTCAAATTTCCATGTGACATTTACCATATCAATTAACTTCGTGACCACACAAGAAAGTCTTGTTACCTATTATTTTATCAATGTTCATTTGTATTTATGTATGTATAGTGTTTTTACAAGCAAATAAACAATTATTGCTCAGATAAATAGTGTTAAATACATTTTCTCAAATTTCATAAATTTGACAAAGCAAAGTTGAAGCCAACAAAAAAAGAATCTAGGGTGCAGGACTTACATAATCTTGGTGCAGAAAGCTAAACAAAAGTTTTAATCATGACTGCCATTAGCTTTTGTTATCACAATCAGAGATGCAATATTTTAACCTCCATGATAAAGAATAAGTAAGTACCTCTGAGCCATTGATTTTTAAGGGATTCATTCAGAATAAGAGTTATATGGTCAAACATGGTGGTAGTGTGATGGTATGGGGATGATTTGCTACCTTAGGAACCTGGATTACTTTCTGTCATTAAAGGAAATATGAATCATCTTCTGTATCTGACAAAGATTATTCTCAAAGTAAAATGTCAGTCCATTAGCCTATAACTGAATCTGAAGAGCACATTGATCATGTGGCAAGAGAATGATCCAAAACCAAAGGATGACTAAATCAATCCAATTCTGAATTCTGGATCAGAAACACACACATTTCATTCAGATAAAACAATTCTGTGCTATATCTCCCACAACAATGTGAGAGACTAATCAACAACCACTTTAGCAATTTGTTTCAAATGGCACAACCAAGCATTGACTCTTATAGGGTATAAGAGGCCTGTTGGGTTGTTCAATGACTTCACGTAGAATTTGGGTTCATTTTGCTTTTGGTTCAATTATGTTCATCAGAAATAATAAAACACCACAAAAAATAAAGGGGCGAATACTTCTCCAAGCCACTGTATGATAAATAGTTTCCACGTCCAGTAGAACGGAGAAAGGGCGCGATGATCTGCACGCGTTCTTCACAGCAACCACAAATCTGTGCATGCGCTCAAGCCTGCCCAGTAGGTGCAGCTTTAGTTGCGCATGTGACGATAAGTCAAACACAGACTGGATTCTCTCTTGTCTTTGACGTGGATGCATAGGTGAGAGAGTGAATGTGCGTGTGTGTGAGGGAGAGAGAGCGAGAGAGGGAGGGAGAGAGAGCGAGAGAGGGAGGGAGAGAGCGAGAAAGAGGTCTGTGTGACACCTCCTGAGCTATGGACCCTCCCTCCCGCGACTGACTATTTATACCCTGACAGCGTCGGCGGTTGACAGTACAGAGACCGAAAGAGAAGCTGTTTGGAGATAAATCCTACCGAGGTAAGTCACCTACAGAGCTGCCGCTACACATATAAAGGATGAGGCTGCTGCTTTCTCCTGGCGGGATGTGGAGAACTAGAGGATGGCGGGAAGTGTGTGACCTAAATTATAGGTAGCTATGACATTGCCGCTATACACATGTGCGCGTGTGTAGGATAGAAACACTCGCAAAATTACAAAGGTGGGGTGTGTATGTTGAAGATTGGCATAGTCTACCCTAATAAGACAGGGTGCTGTCTAGATTCTTTACCAGGCAAAAATGCAGTGCCTTTTTTGTAGACTATTGTCTATCGGCTGTGATGAATAAAATCCCGCAATAGCAATATAAATGTCTGTTTCCAATATTCATCCTGTGGCCACACTTTTAATTCTGAAAAGTGAGAACATACTTGTGATGCGGTTCACCCTCGTAGCAGTTCTAGGTTTTTATACAATAACCCAGATCATATTGAGTTAATTTGGCCAAAAATGGCTACTGCAATGCGGATTTGATTGATTTGAGATCCTGAGCGGGATTAGGAAACCGCAGGCACTTCATGGTTTAATCTAACCATTCAGATATGTTAGACCAGGGGTGTCAAATTTGGATAATAACTGACTGATGAATTTACTATTGTCAAACGTGTGGAAAAAAACTACATTATTTGCAGAACTACAGAAAAAAGGTTACATACCCCTAGATAAGATAAACAGTTAGTCCAACAGCTAGGTCATCAAACTTGGTACACTCATACATACCTTATTGCTGGGACCCCTCACTTATATAGATTTTTAGAGCAAGTAAACAAATGTGTAGTAAATTCTCATTAGATACCCAAAACAGCATGTTTACTCCCATGTTGGTAAACAATGTAAATTTAAACAAACACAGCACAGCCACAAAACAGGGTTGGGACAATCATGTTCAAATACGGGAAGATCAGTGCTTGATTGGACAGTTTACCTTATTTACTTCCTATGTGCTCAGTGTGGCAACTAACCCCCCACCCTTGAAGAGTTCCAAGTGGATGTAAAGTTTTGATCCAACCTTACATTTGATTGGCTTGACTTGGTGAATTGAATCTTCTATGTAACATAAAATATAACTTAACTATTTACCAATATGTAGGTAGGGTTATTGGCTGCCATTCAGATTTCCTGTTATGTCTCTGCTACACTGCAACCATCACAATGAGGCAGTGAGGGAACATTTCCTTTAATATTAATGACAGATTTTATATAGTCTGTGATGTCTAATGGTGGCGCCCAAGTTCAAGATTGCCAACATTGGAATCTTGATTGCTGCTTCCATTCTATTTCATGAAGTAAAATAATGGAGAAAAATGCTTTCGGCTGGTTTCTAGCATAGCTGGAAGAAATTCACATTGATGTGTGTGTTAAAAGAAATCAGGGGTAAAAATTATTCCAGACTATGTCAAAATTACATTAACTGCTAAATAACCCCTACAGATAATATGGACAATTATGCTTATTATAAGTGACTCTTTAAACCTGTCAGGGTCATTTTAGCTATAGTCCAGCTGCTACATATGAAATCAATAAGAATTTGTTGTGCCACAAAATTCAACACACTTCTTAAATAAAATGTGTTTAATTTTCCTTGGGGCCGATATCTACCTGGATTACATCCAACAGATATAAAATGCATAGCAAAGAATGACTAGGCAAAACAAATGAATAGGGACTATATTCTCTTCATGCTATGCATTTTCTGGGTGGCAAACAAGAAGTTGTAGGATTAGTTGTATGGGAATCACATCAGTTTTGGTCTTGATTTAAACAGTTAGTTTCTGGTCTTTTAGTAATAAACCTGGCAACTTTTGGCCACTGTAGTTTCAACAATTTCAACTTAGAGCCAGTTTGCAAAGGTGCTCCTTTCTCATCAAGCTTTTTACTGTTGGGTTGTACTGTCTTAATGCTTTTTAGAAAGATGTGTAACAAGGTGCAGGTGACAGTGGGAGTTAGAGAGTTGTAATGGCAATCAAGCAAGTTACTTTCAATTGTTTTTGCACATTTCCTGGTTGCAATAGCTTTCAGCAAATATCTGCTATGCTCGCTGATACCTACACCAGAGTTGGTAAAAAACAGGATGACATTCTTCAGGAGTTATGTGGATGATGGTTAGGTGTGACGATATGAGTAGAAGTAATCACATTTTTAAAATGATCTGTGGTTGGAAGACAGATGGCTAATTTCACCTATCATTCAAACAGTTGAAATCACTGCTTGCTCTAAAGAAAAATGCTTGTGGCAAGTTCTGCTCCCTGTCTTTATCTGTTGGGGCAACAGTGAGGCTAAGCAAAGAGAGGCGAGTGAATTGAACACAGTGATGGGTGCATATACAAGCAGCGGCCTAAAAGATGGATACCCCACACAAGCAAGGAACCAAAAGATATTGTGGCACAATTAAAGTAAATTAACTTGTCGCTAGACTTACCATTTACCAAGAAAGATTTTTTGGGGAGACTAATTCTAGTGACAATCACGTATTTTGTCATATAAAATAGGTAAAATAGGTAGGGACCTGTGACACCGCCATCGCCTCACTAAAAACGTTGTACTGAGTGTAGAAATACCTTAGTATATAACAACACAGGCATTTTTGTCATAGTTGGGAATTGTTTTACAATCTTTTCAGAAAACCCAAATGGCAGACAAAATGGGTTTCGTCGCATGCCTCAAATCTCAAACACATGCCTTAAGATATCTGTTATGTTCCAGATTTGATGAGACTATGATAAAAGGCAAAATCTGGGGTATATTTAATTCTTGTCTGTTGGACGATGTGATAGAGGGTTAACTGTGTTTGTTCCATTTGTCAATACAAATGCCTATTTGGAGAGAACAAAAATGTACTGATTTAATAGCATTACAATCACACATGCATGTCTTGGTTTGGAAATTGCTAAATTATTTGTTGTGGTGTAGCTTTAGTTACACAAATTGTGGGCTTTGTCATAGGAAGGCTAAAGTAAGTGAAAACCACATTTTAAATTAAACTGATACTGTAGGGTAATTTCATATTCCAGCTCAGAAAACCAACCTCATGCAGTTTACTTTATATTGGTTGAATTTCTTTTGTGATCAATATAACATGATGATAACAGATACCATTAATTATTTGTAGTGGAATTTAAATATAATTTATTGTTTTGGGAAACATGCCCTTTTGGAATTTGATGCCAGCTACATGTTTAAAAAATACTTAGGACAAGGGCAATATTAACACTCTGTTGCCTCACCCCTTTTTAAAATACTCTGAAAGCATTTAAGAACTGAGGAGACCAGTTGCCATAGTTTTGAAAGTGAAATATTATCCCATTCTAGAATTTCAGCAGCTCAACAGTTTGGGGTCTCCTTTCTCATAGTTTTTGTTTCATAATGCGCCAAATGTTTTCAATAGGTGAGAGGTCCGGACTGCAGGCAGGCCTGTTTAGATTATTTTACTCCAGAGCCATGCTGTTGTAATACGTGCAGAATGTGGTTTGGCATTGTCTTACTGTAATAAGCAAGGCCTTCCCTGATATAGACGTGATCTGGATGGCAGCATGTATTTCTCGGAAACCTATGAGCATTAATGGTACCTTCACAGATGTGCAAGTCATCTATGTCATGTGCAATAATGCACCCCCATATTATCACAGATGCTGGCTTTTGAACGATGTGCTGATAAAAAGCTTGTTGGTCTCTCTCCTCTTTAGCACGGATGCAGCGTCCAAGACACAGAAAAATTATATCAAATTTTGATTCGCCAGAACACAGACAGTTTTCCACTTTCCACCCAGTTAATCTAAATTTAGCCCCGCCCTAGAGAAGGCAGCAGCATTTCTGGACATTTTTATATATGGGGTCTTTTTTGCATGGTAGATTTTTAACTAGCATTTGTGGATGCTGCAACATGCAGTGTTTACAGACAATGGTTTTGAGAAATGTTCCTGAGCCCGTACAGCGATGTTCACCACAGAGTCATGTCTGTTTTTAATGCAGGTGCCCGAAGATCATGGCCATCCCATATTGGTTTTCGGCCTTGTCTCTTGCGTACAAAGATTTCTCAGGATTCTCTGAATCTTTTAATGATATTACGCACCGTAGATTCGTAGATATTAGATTCCCAAACAACATTTTAAGTTGAGAAAATGTATTCTTAAATTATTTATTATTTTTCATGCACCCAGATGTTAGATAAAGGTGCAGATACTATTTGGCCTTGAGGATAACTGCATGACTTATCTGGTGTAGTGTGTGTCCTATTAGTATATAGAGTTCAGCTGGTTAAGCATTGATTTGAGACCCCCACTCACTTCATTCAAACCATGACAACTTTTCTTTACACATGCGTAGTGGTTTTAGCCAAAACACGTACAGTAGAAGAGTAGCACATTTAGCTTGAAAAGGGGGTAGGTTTGCTGTTCTTTTGGCCTGTTAGAAATGTTTGAAGTGTTTAGAAGTTGATGTTTTTGTTTCCAGTACATATTATATACCCCCCATTCCCATTGGAAATGCCAGCTTCATCCAAATTGGCACAGATGTACTTATTTCTGCTCTATGCTCTGCCCCACACTTCACTTCAGTAATCCCGCCCAGAGTACCGCCCGTGCATGAAATCCTGTCATTGGAAAAGGTAAACAGCCCCATATTCCCCAAGCTGGGAAGAGGAGAAAACCTGGAATAGTTTGAGGGAAAGGTGGGTGCAAGTCAGAGTGGAGGTGGCAGAGGATGGGCTGGCTGGAGGTGGGGGAAACCGAGAGAAACCTGGAGAACTGGAACGAGGTGTGTGCCTGAGTCAGAGTGGGGGGGACGTGGTTGGGTGGGTGTGTTCGGGGGTGGCTGGTAGTGCCAGGGCCACATTCCCAACGCGCCGGCTGGCTAAAAGGGCGGAAAAGACATAAACAGGTCTGGCAGGATTAGGGCCCACTGCAATGAGTGGTCAGGGGGATTTACACCCGCTGGGCACACAATGGCAATGCCCCATATCACACACAAACGCACGAACACTCCCTACTACACACTCCGTAAACTGCCCTTTCCTTTGTACATGGTGTTTTGACTGTATTTATCGGTATCTCTTCCAGTATGTATTTGTTACTGAGTGTTGCAGTTGATATGCAGTTGATATGCAGTTGATATGGCCAGGTCATCAATGTAAATGAGAATTGGCTCTTAATTGGCTTACCTTATTTAATAAAGGTAAAATATAAATATGTAAAAATGCATAGATATCAGCACAATATGCTCGCACATACGTAAAGTCTACCCCCACACACACACACACACACACACGTACAGACACGCACGCACATACACACACATACAAACACACACACACACACACACACACACACACACACACACACACACATTGGCATTGTGGCACGGCAAACCCGAGCTTCCATAAATCTGACTCTTTTGTTTAGGAAGTGAGGGTTGTCTAGCCATGAGCTGTGTGTGGTCGAGGAGGGGGGGGGTGTTGTGGTCCTGATTGGACGTATCCACGTGTGTATATGAGGGGGGTCATGACTGTGTGTGTGTTAGAGAGACAGAGAGAGGGCTAGACACAATAACAGGATGAATAGAGTTGTTTTATTCTCTGTGTGTCTGTGTTGGAGAGTCAGCTGAGCTCTGTTAGAGACCGACAGGAATAGGACCTCCCCTCATAAAATAACAAAAACAAGCAACGGCCATTCCAATCTGGTTTGAACCTGTCACAGTATACTGAGAAGCAGACTGAGAAGGGACAACCTAATTGAACAGACTGTAAGTCTCGTTCGGCTAAAAGGCACTTTTTATTAAGAGCCTCTCTAAAGTATGACAGCTCTAGTTGACTTGGTAGGCCCTCCACTCACTCTACTGTACCCAACCCGCTTGACCGATGATTGAACTGTCGGCAACTGATCACCTTCACTTTGTTTATGAGTATCTATCCATTCACGGTCACCGTGTTGACTTCTCTCTTTCACTCTCTCTGTCACTTTATCCTTCTTTTTTGTTCTTTATCATTAACTCGTTCTCTGTCATTTACTCATTTTCTCTCCGGTTGTCTGCCCTCTCTGTCTCTCAGTGTGCCAGCTCTGGCCCTGGCTGCAGCCATGCCTCTTCTGGAAGAGACCACGGTCCCTCGAGAGCACCCCCCCACACTGCCTGTAGTCATAATTGGTGAGTTTACCCTATCCCCTGACCCCTGACCCGCAACCCGTAACCTGTAACCCTTATCTTCAAACTCTGAAAAGCAACCTTTCCCCGTTACCTGCGGTGATGTAATTCGTAGGTAACCTCTGATCTCATAATCATTTATCAAACTCTTTGTGTCTGTGGAGGTAACGGGCCGTCTGGCATCTGCTTGTCCTACCTGCTGAGTGGCTACAAGCCCTACCTGGACCCTGCAGCTGTTCACCCAAACCCTGTCCTGTACAGGAAGCTACAGGAGACCAAACACCTGCCGATCACAGAACAGGTACAAATCACAGCACCCATGGACACACGTCAAAGGTGACAAACACACAAATGCACAAACATTGAAACATGACACAGGCTGCTCTCTGAGCAGGATCTGGAGTATCTGAGTGAAGGTCTCGAGGGGCGGTCAGGAAACCCAGTAGCGGTGCTGTTCGACACCCTGCTGCACCCAAACGCCGACTTTGGCTATGAGTTCCCCCCTGTGCTGCAGTGGAGACGAGACAAGCAGCAGCACGTCCCTCACCTGGTGCTGGGAAGGGCTACACCTGGGGGGGCTTGGCATGTGAGTCCCCACTTCACCTTACATCCTTATCCTTTCCCAAAACATCCACCCTGCTTTCTGAATGTTTTTACCCATGATAAATTCAGCCCCTCCCATCCACTCTCTATCTTTCTCCTAGGCGATGGAGGGCTCTATGCTGACCATCAGTCTGGGCATCTGGATGGAACTGCCCGGAATCAACTACAGAGACCTGACTAGCAATGGGAAACGCAGGTATTGACCGATGGGCTGAGAGGCAGACGGACTGGAGGCAGAAGGACAGAGAGGCAGAAGGGCTGAGAGGCAGACGGACAGAGAGGCAGAAGGGCTGAGAGGCAGAAGGGCTGAGAGGCAGACGGACTGAGAGGCAGACGGACTGAGAGGCAGACGGACTGAGAGGCAGACGGACTGAGAGGCAGACGGACTGAAGTAAAACAGACATTGAGATAAAACATGATATGTTATTGCTGTTATGAACCGGTTAACAACACCGTTGGATCAGTAAAGTTGATGTGATGTCATTACCGTGGCTGTCAAATACCATAATCAGCATTCAGGATTCAAACCACTTGTCTTATAATAAAATATATTTTCTTTTACCATTTGCACCGTTCCTCCCCTTATTGCCTCTTTTCTTGCACCCTCCAGGGGTGTGACCAATGACCGGGCCACACCAGAAGAGATCTCCTCTTATTACCGTAACTATGTCAAGCTGATGGGCCTGAAGAAGAACTTTGTTGACAACATCTATGTTACCTCGGTGCAGAAACTCTTCCGGGGTCATGAGGAGGAGGGCCTAGAGAATGGTTATGGAGGGAAAGTGGATGGGGTGTTGGGGGACGGGGGAAAGGCAGGGTACGAGGGGAGTGAGGGTGTGGGAGTGGGGGTAGACGGAGGGGGAGGTGGGGGCCTGTGGGAGGTAAGGGGGTACCAGCGGGTGCAAGGTGACACCCATGTTCCTTTCTGCCTGTTTTCTGAGAATGTTGTTCTGGCAACGGGTGCATCTGATTCGCCAGCTCATCTGGGCGTGGAGGGAGAGGACCTTCCCTTCGTGTTCCACTGCATCTCTGCCCTGGGATTGGCTGTGAGCCGACGGAAGCTTGGGCCGAACTCTGACCCAGTGCTGATTGTGGGGGCAGGGTTAAGTGCGGCTGATGCAGTTTTATGCGCCTGTAACAACAACATATCCGTGCTCCATGCCTTCCGCAAACACACAGATGACCCTGGTCTCATCTTCAAACAGCTGCCCAAGACCCTGTACCCAGAGTACCACAAGGTCTACCACATGATGTGCTCCCAGACCCACATTACAACAAAAACGGCAACCACTTCAGCCACCAGTGGCCTTCCCAGCATGGCGGCTTCCGTTTGCTCCAAGATGTGCTCAAAGACCCAATACGCCAACACCAACATGGTCTCTGGCAGTGACCCTGTCCTGTTCCCAGACTACACCAGCTTCCCAGAGCACTGTGTGGTGTCCTTCCAGCCAGACATGAAGTGTGTCCTGCAGGGAAGCAACTCCCTTAAGGCCTTTAAGATCTCCATGGCCCTAGTGCTCATTGGCACCTACCCCAACCTGTTCTTCCTTAAGGACCAGGGCCAGTATCTGGGACTGGACCCCACCAAGCCCATCTCCTGCAAGCAGAATCCAATGGACGTTCATCCCTACACCTTCGAGTGCACCAAAGAACCTGGCCTGTTCGCCATGGGTCCGCTGGTGGGAGACAACTTTGTTCGCTTCCTGAAGGGCGGCGCTCTAGGCATTGCCTCCTGCCTGCTCAAGAGACTGAAGAAGAAAGGCAAGCTTATCGCAGACGGAGGTGGAGGAGAAAGGGGGGGTAACTTTATCTAGGTGAAGTGAAGATGGTGAGGAAGGAGCTGGAAAAGGAGTGGTGAAAGAACAGGATCTTCATTTGAGTAAATTGAGTAAAAGACTGGAAGACAATTATATAAAGTGGGGATGGCAGGAACAAAGAGGGGATCATTGTAATACAAAGAGACAAAGGATGATGTAATAGAGACAGAGAATGAGGAGAAAGGGAGAGATGGGAGGTGGGAGGAGGTGGTGATGGATAATCAGCAGTTATGTTCCTGTGAGAGTGGCTTATGGGTTGGCACAGTGATTATGGCAGGTGAAATAACCCTGTTATGATGCTTGAAATTACTCTACCTATGATTGTTTACATTTTTATGCTTTATAACCATGTTTTGTTTGTCATATGACTTGATTGTCATTATATGGCACTTTAATTAGTGTTGCTGGCTTTCTAACAACTGTTTCAATTGAGATATTAATACCAACAGTCATGAGTTGGCAAACTCCAAAGCCAAACTCAAAGCCAAACTTTAAAAAAAGATATACATATATATTTTCATTGTGTATGCAGTGGAGAAATCTATTTAAACTCTCAAACTTTCTTTCCACTTCTGAAAGAATTGAAAACAATGGGAGAGGAGGGAGCCCAGATTTACTAAACTAGGCTCAGTTCAGCCCACCACCTGACTATGCTTTTTGGGTATCTTCGGGAAAGGGAAGCTATCAAACAGGGGTTAGCATGTCCTCAAATTTGTTCTATTCAGGAGTCTAATCTACAGTGTGCCAATGTATTTTGTTGTTGTACTTGCGTGACATTTTGTAACTTCTACTGGACCTTAATATCATGAGTTTTTATTTTAATGAAATTTCATATGGATTTCTCATCTGTAAGTTTCAAACTTTTAATAATGTTCTCTTTGGTGGCCTTCACCGTGAGATGAACTGGGATTAACTACAACTACCCTTAAGTCTTCAAGGAATTGGAACCTTGTAGAGATGGGTCTACTTGACTGCCATCATCTCAGTACTGGCTACAGACACCCAGCAGTCCCTGGCAGACCAGGATGTAATAGAGAAATTAAAGTAACTCATCAGCAACTGATGAAAACCACCTTTCTAATTAGACTGTTAACTTCAGGTTAGAACACTCCTCAATGCTTTTCCTATGCAAACCTTTTCGCTCACACACCACAGACTTGAATGTATTCTGGATCAGATAACTCATAGTTAAGTTACTGTATGTCAGCCTGAATACAATTGGCCCAGCATAAGATTTTGTTTATTAATGGTAGACCATATCAAATGCAAAATATTATATTATTTAGACTCATTAATTGGTTGACCGAAGTGGCACCGGCCTCTGTTGTCCAATGAAAAATCAGCATTTTCTTGTCCTAAAAAATTCTACCAAGTTCACTCAATTTCTGTTCAATTGAGAAAAAAACTATAGTTTTGGGAATTATTGTGCCATGTACATCGCTATGAAATATCTTTAATATATGAAAATATAGTTTTTACAACCTGGTCAACCAAAAGAAAAGGAACTTATCTTACTTGCCACAATTGTGAGGTAGTTGGTTCTATAATGGACTTCAGAATATTCAGTGAATATTTGGTTTCTCTCATCAATTTCCATATGTAGAGAAACTGACTAGCGAGTGAATGTCCACAACCAATGTTACCTAACACGAGTGGGGAATTTTAATTCAAACTGTTGTTGTTGCAATTCACATAGCGTCCACATGGAGCATAAATTCTACATATTGCCTCTTTATACGCACATTTCCTGGTTGCCATTATAGAGTAACCTGTTTGTCCAAATCCAGATCTGTATAATATCCTCTGTGACATTTTACATTCAATGTCACTCACACACAGCCACCATACGCCTCATGTTTCTCTGTCATTTCAAATACCTGTTACTGTGTGAAAAGCTGTGAGGACTGAGGTAGAGATTAATTTATTTATTCAACCAGTCAGCCACCATTGGGATGTGTGTGTTTGTATCCATAAAGATTTCCTCTCCACATGCAGCCGTAGATAACCCAACAGAGTGAAGCTGCATGCGGGAAAGTAAAAAAACAACTACAATTGTGCAATTAAGATAAAATATAGATTGTTGATGAGCTCAGCTTACTGATCAGTTCTTGATTAATATGCCCTGGCCCTTTGGGACTACATGTACATCTGAAAGGATGAAACATCAGATAGGTGTAAACAAAGTGTTAGCCACTCCGGAGATATGTCAGATCTAAACAGTATGTGCATTGGTGGACAGTTGAAACAATAACAAAACATCCTCCCTCAAGCTAAATGGAACCACTCGGACATTTATAGAGCTATGGGTAAAGGACTGATCATGCATGCTGATTACATTATAATTTCAATGGTGTTTTGAGGTTGCAGAATGTTTGTTAACATGTACTTTTTCTTTCTTTTTTTACAAACATTAGAGAAAAACAAGCTGACATTTTATGATGTGACTGGGTCAAACAGTTACACAAAACGTATGTGGTGTAAGATAAATTCTTCAAGAATCAGTAGAATAATTAAAATAATTAATTTAAGGAAGCAGCAGGTTCACCAACCGTGTGGTCTAACCAGGGTTTTGTACCACTGTCTTACTATTGTATACAACATCCTACCAGCGTCTTCTCCTGTTCAGAACAGACTGACCAGCTGCTTTGTGCGTGGTAGAGTCTGACTCTTCTCTAGTAATCAAATTCGTTCTGAATACATGTTTTATATACTGTATTTTTTATTATGGACAAATAAAAATCTTTTTATCTTGAAACACAAACATTTCTTGTGTACATTGCTTGCCATCAGTGACTAAACCAAATAATTTGCGTACAGATAGAAGTGAATTTCTGCCCAGATGCAATCCTGAAACAACTATTTGAACATTACTTTTGCCATTGACTGTAAGATCTTGACTACTCTAGTCATTTTAAATACAATGATGAAGTGTTACCCGAACAAGGTCCATTGATGAAGATCATTAATGGAACAAAGAAGGTGGTTCTACCAAGCAGTTCTAAAATCCAAAACATTTCCTAGGTGTTGACATCACGTCCAGTTCCTGAAGTTCCTGTTGGTGTGCAGGCCTGTGTTGCAGACTACTCATCTTCTCTTGGTGGGTTTGGGGTTGTACCTACACAAAGAGAGGCAGACACTGGTTAGCTTGGCTCACACACATAAATTAACCATTCATACTGGATCAATCCTTAATATATTTTGGTCTAATATTCAAAATAACCCCAAATATGAATATTAGTGCTGTTGAACTTTGGTTGTTTTTGAACAGCTTGAACAAAACATCCTACCAATAAAGCAGGTCTGGGAGCTAGACTGACCCAAAAACATTTGAAAAAGCCTTGTTTTCTTCACACTGTCCTCTGGTCATGGATGACTGAATGAGCATCATGACTCAATGATTAAACAGCACATGCTTGCTCCAGACACACTTCATCTCCATTTTCTGCTTAGCCAGGGAAAAAGCAGCAGCCTTCACCTAGGCTTACATCACCAGTGTTACCCAGGCAACCACTCACAGCAGTGACGCAGAAACTGCTGGGCTCTGATTGGTCAGGGACAGAAACAGAATAAAACCGCCCCAATGTGCGAGACACTCACATCAGGACATTTTAGCTGTCCATTAATACGGTTTTATTTATTTTATCACGAAGTTATAAACACAATTCTTTCTCCCACAGAGTTCGAATTGAAACGTCACTAGGGCTCAGGAAACCCAGATAAAAACTGGCAGTAGATCATTTATAAAACACCAAACTTTTTTTTGAAGCTTTGACATTAGGATACCTTGAAAGTATGCATATGATTATCAGCACACGGTAATAATAATAATAAATGGTAGCTTACAGCCATTGTATAAATGAGGTAAAGCAATTATTCTGTTTTTCTTGGAATGGGTTATTTAAATACACTTTTGGAATTATGGACAAGGAAAAGATGAACGTGGGGTAGTTGAAGTTCAGAAAAAAACCCATGGTCCCATTCATCTAGTGTGCAGGCAGCTGTGTGACCATCACCCGTGGGTCTACTAGTGACATCTTTGAACACACAGCAATGCCCCCTAGGAATGTGATGTTTGTGTAAGCCGGGTGCTCCAACCCTTTGGCACCACTGCAGACTGCAGATGTGGCGGCCAACTTTAACTTGGGCACTGGAAGTGGCAACATCACCGACGTCACTCCACATCCAGCGATTTCTTTCCTCATCATTTACTCAACCCCGTTCCCAGCCGGGCCCCCGCCTTATGCAAACCCCCGCTTGGTTTACACCGTCCGGGTGACTGAGGGCGTAGCCCGTCTGAAATGGTTTAACCCCTGTTGGTTTCGGTTGAAATGTTCTGGCAATTGCGGTCCACCATGCTGATGCCTTGTTTTGCCGTACCTGAAAAGGTCATCCCCCACGGTGTCCTCTTTCCTGATCTGACGGTCATCCTGAAAAACACACAGAGAGCTTATACTCACAGACCCCCCAACCTTCAACTTTTCCCAAGACAGCCTGTATTCCTCCATCCCTTTGTTACTAAATCAGTTCATGGTATAATGTACTTCACATGTGAGTGTATAACAATGCAAATAATAAAACACCTTAAAAACAACAAAGAAATGGTTGAATTAACCCAGAATATCTGACAGGACAGTGAATCTATTTTGCTTGTTCCAAATGGCAGGTAAGGCAGCCCAGCCTGGGTCAGCTGTGGCGTAGAAAACAGAACTCTCAATTCTGAAGCAGTTCCTTCATTGTTGGCCAATCACTGGAAACATTTAGCCAGTAGCTAATAAAATGATAAAATAAAATGTGTACTTGGCAGGGAACACAGCACTGTTGCACTGGCTGCCTAAAGGGCTTCTGTGTATCTCCGTTTATCTTTTAGAAACATACTGACAGTGAGTAATGTCGTAAATAGCAGCTGAATGCCGGTGTACCTCAGCTGCGTCTCTCAGCCACTCCTCCAGCTCAGAGTTCTTGCCCCGGTTGTGAGCCAGCAGGTCTGATCCTCCGATGATTTTAGGCAAACCCAGGGCACCAGGGACAGGGACCTGAAACACACACATTCCTATGACTACATATCCAATGTATGTCAACTCCACACAGAAACAGAGAAACAAAGGTAACCTTGTGTTGAACCCAGACTTTCAGGACTCTGGGTTCTGGGGCATTCTCTGGTCTACCTTGTGTTGAACCCAGACTTTCAGGACTCTGGGTTCTGGGGCATTCTCTGGTCTACCTTGTGTTGAACCCAGACTTTCAGGACTCTGGGTTCTGGGGCATTCTCTGGTCTACCTTGTGTTGAACCCAGACTTTCAGGACTCTGGGTTCTGGGGCATTCTCTGGTCTACCTTGAGGAAGCGTTTGAAGTCCTTCCTGGCGACGTTGCCGTGGGCGTCCTTGGGGCCTGTTTTGGCTTTTGCTGGATTTGCCACAGTGAGGCATTTGAATTCTACCACTAGCAGTCTACTGGGCAGTTTATTGTCCTCTGAAACCTAAACCAAAACAAAACAGCGGATTATTACAGCCATAAAACTTTGCCACTAGCACTTCAGACAGACAGATACATACCGTGGCCTCCGGTTTAAATGGTTTGGTGGGTTTGGTATCAGTCTTCAGTTTATCCAGACTTCCAGAGGCCACACTGTTAACTGGTTCTGCCTTGAAGGTCAGTTAATGAAAATCACATGACAGAAACCCATTGAAACTCTTTCTTTAGGATTATGATAACAGTGATGCTCCTCTCACCTCAATGAAAGACACCTTTTCTTCCTTGAACTCAGCTACAGGCTTTGCTTGTGGTTGTTTTTTGGCTGATGAGCACTCCTCTGGATTCAAGCGTGGCCTATGATTGGTTGTGCTTGGTTCCAGTAGATCAACACGCTGTTTCTTATTGGTTGAACTCGATTGTTGGCCTTGGCAATCTGACATGGGCTCATCTGATTCATCCATATCCTCAGACATGATGGACTCAAGTTCATCCATCTTGATCTCTAAAATATTTTCCCCTTTTGTGTTCTCTTCAATCTCCTTCCTTTTTCTGGATAGGACCCCCTTTGTCAGAGCTGGAGTTTGACCCAACATACCTGCTCCTGAGCCCTGTTGGCTCTGGAAACTGTAGGTGGAAGTTTGCACGGTAGGACACGAGTATCTTGTGGTGGAAGAAGTGTGTGTTATTTTGTTTGAGGGACTATGATTCTGGATGATGCTGACGGTTTCTGTACACGATGGTACTGTCATCTTAGTTTTTTCCTCTTCTCTTCTGGAGAGCTTGGCCCCTGTTTGGCCAGTAGGGGATTTCTCACCCTCCCTAGGTCTGACAGGGAGGAAGAGAAGAGTGAAACATTGATATTTATAATGTCAGTATCAACTCATAGTGAAAATAGGACTGCAAAGCCATTGTGGGGAAATATGTGGTTACATCCAGAAAGCTGCACTTGCCTCTTCTTGCCGACAGGCTGGAAGAAACTAGTGAGAGCAGACTGTTTCTTGGGGGAATCAGTCTGTGAGATTGGTTTGTGAAGGGAGCGTTTCTGTGGGGACATCGTTTGCACCCCTCCATCAGTCCGTGAGGCAGGGGCTGGGAATTTGGCTATTGCTTCACCTCTACCTCCATCTATTATCATAGAAACTGAAAAATGCAATATGGGAGAAATTACTATTTAAAGTATCCCATTCCGTATATTCAGTTTCTGAACTGAATGTACTGTATTGTAACCTGCGCCCTCTGTGCCATAGTCATTAGAAACTATTCTACCTTGGTGTTGAGTCATTAGAACCCACTCTATCTTGGTGCACATTCTTTCTGGGTGTTGAGCTTATTAGAGCACATTATTTCAGGGTGTGGAGTCATTAGAGCACAATCTTTCTGGTTGTCGAGTCATTAGAAACCACTCTACCTGGTTCTCGTGTCTCTGCCTTCTTTTTGCTGGTGCCACCATTACCAGAACAATCTGTGGCACATGATGATGACATCATAGTCTCAGCCACTATACAAGTCTCGGTCAGCTCTCTGGTTGAGCAGGGTTTGGGTCGGTCAAGACGAGAAGCGGTGCGGCTTTGGTGCCTCTCAGGGGTCTCTCCAACTGCATTCACCCCGGCCATGTCCAGCCTACACAGGGGGAAAGACAGAGTTGGAGACTTAATATAAATTGTGTCTCTGTAGGATTAATTGTTGTGACAGAATTGTTGAATAAGTCAAGAGTGACAACAACAGTAATGAATAACTACAGCAATTTAAACAGTGCAGATGAGCACAGCAAAGCCAAAAAAGAACTTGTTTTGGGTGCTTCACCTGTTTGCTCCATCCATTTAAATTAATATGTTCATACACACAATATACACACACATTAGGCACAAGTCAAAATAAGCAAACATTAAACTGAATACAAAAATAAAGTGATCAAAAGACTATTCATTATTATGTTCCAGGAAAATATTGAATGCGCTATAATTCCATAAACATGATGGATTTTTTTTTAAACAGTGTCTAAAAAAAATTCTATTTGATAAGAATAGTAATTGATAAATGGCAGTTCAACATATAAAATCCACTGAATTAAACAAATGAATGTTCCATTATTTTCATTCAAATCATCTGTTGAAGAGCTCATCAGTTGAGCTTTAGCTTAACTAATATCTATGTGTGTTCAACATCAAAAACCAAACCTCTTTAAAGTGGTGAGTTTGAACAGGGTATGAAACTTTTTTTAGGTATGTAACTTTTTGGTTTAAAATATGGAAAAAAACATTTCCACGATATTCACATTTTTTGACATGCACCTGTAATTAAGTGGTTTTGACTGTTTGACAGTTTATTTAATGAACAATTAAGTAAACTGTGTCAAACAGTCATTTTACAAGGATCTGATTCTGAAGGTTCCACGCAGATCAGAAATAGCTGTCATAGCAGTCTGACTAGGAATATAGAAATCTCCAGGACAAGTCCTGCTAAATTGTACTTATAGATCAATGACTATCAATGCAGTTACACAGAGAAGAGGTGTAATAAAATACTATCATATATAAAAAGGTTAAAAAAACAACACTGCAAAATGTTGAGTGAACCACTTACTGGTACATTTTAAAAACAGTACATTGGACCATTGTATGCTACATTTTGATTGACATGGGGTCCTTAACATACGTACACTTGCATCTTAAACATTTCAACCTGGGGGTCAAGCTTATCCATGAGTTCCCTCCTAAAAGCTCAGGTCATTTTTGTGATATCAAGTATGTTTCTTACCCACTGATGCCCTGTGATGGCTCAGTGTTTACGGCGTAAGCTGTGATGTTCTGAGAAGATGTGGGCAGCACAGTCTCATTTACTGATGCATTCTGGGATAGCGTGTCACTGGGTCTAATGTGCTTTCTTCTCATGGATTCTAAAGGAATAGAGAAAAAAAACAGTTATTAACTCCACTAAATAAAACCAAATCAATATAAAACCATATTCTCACCATCTTGAAAATGTAAACAGCTAAATGATTGAATGTAATGCATAGAAAAACACATATTTATTTGTTAGTTAAAAAAAAAAAATCCCTCCAAAATCTCATGTCACTTCTCAAAAATATTTTTACCACAGATGACAGGTACCCTTCCAAAGTGACAAAAGTTTAAAGATTTGTGTTTCTGTGGAATACTTCTAACGGTTTTGCATCTACAACCCTGTTTCCAAAAAAGTTGGGATGCAGTGTAAAATGTAAAGGTGAACAGAATGCAGTGAAGTGCAAATAAAACCCTAAATTCAATAGAAAATGGCACAAAGACAACATATTAAATGTTGAAACTAAGACATTGTTTCTTGAAAAATATATGCCCACTTCAAATTTGACACTAGCAACGTTTCAAAAAGTTGGGATAGGTGCAACAAAAAACTGGAAAAGTCATGTAACGCAAATTAATTACCCTGGAGGAGCATCACACAACTAATTAGGTTAATTGGCAACAAATCAGTAACATGATTAGGAATGGAAAAAAAGCATTTCAGAGAGGATGTGTTTTTCAGAAGCAAAGATGGGGAGGGGTTCACCACCCTGTGAAAGACTGCACAGGCAAATAGTGCAACAATTTAAGAATTACACTTCTCAATGTAAAATTGCAAAGAGTTTGGGGATCTCAACTACGATACATAATATCAATAAAATATCCAGAGATTCTGTAGAAATCTCTGTACACATATGACAAAGCCGAAAACCAATATCAGATGGCCGTGATTTTCGGGCATTCAGGCAGCACTGCATTAAAAACAGACACAATTCTGTAGTGGCAATCACTGCATGGGCTCAGGAACACATCTGGAAAAACAATCTGCAAACACAGCCCATCGCTGCATCCACAAATGCAAGTTAAAAACTCCACCATACAAACATTTTTAAAACATATTTAAACAAGATTCAGACACTTAAAGGACTGAGGTGAAGTGGAAAACTGTCCTATGGTCATGGACGCCACATCCTCCAGTCTAAAGAGAGAGACCATCTGGCTTGTTATCAGCACACAATTAAAAGGTCAGCATCCATGATGATATGGGAGTGCATTATTGTACATGGAATGGGTGATGCTGAACAATATATACAGGTTTTGGAGCAACATATGCTGCTATCTAGACAAGGTCTTTTTCTGGGAAGGTCTTGCTTATAACAGCAAGACAATGGCAAACCACATTCTGCATGTATTACAACAGCATGGCTCCATAGTAAGAGTCTGGGTGCTAAACTGACCTGACTGCAGTCCTGACCTGTCATCCGTTAAAAACATTTGTTGCATTATGAAATGAAATTATGAAAAAAATGAGCAAGAATGTGAAAACATTTCACTTTCAAAACTACAGCAATTGGTCTCCTCAGTTCCTAAACACTTAATAGGTATTGTTAAAAGAAGAGGTGATGTAACACAGTGGTAAAAAGCCCCTGGCCCAACTTGTTTGAAACATGTTGCTGGCATCATATTCAAAACGGGCTTGTATTTTTCTAAAAAACATACAATTTCTCAGTTTCAACATTTGAAATGTTGTCTTTGTACTACTTTCAATTAAATATAGGGATGAAGGATTTTGCACATCATAATATTCTGTTTTTACTTGCATTTCAAGCAGTACCACAACCTTTTTGGCAAACAGGGTTGTATTTACATTTAAATACAACCACAGGGGCAACATTGACCTTTATACCATAAAGCACAGGTAATATGGGTCCTGATCTAACATTGGAACTAATTAGTTTTCAGAAAGTATCATAAAAGGGACCATCAAAGGATCCCGGGCCAGACGGAAAATCCCTGGGACTAAAAACCTAAGACGGACAGTGTATAGTTGACTGGTGAACATGAATATAACATTCACAACATTTGGAAGGGGGTTATAACCGTTGTTTACACCGCTCTGTGATTTGAAAAATGTTGAACATTTTTCATATTTAATATGGTAAGATTTTTTTGTGGGTTGTAATAACATAAAGGTAATTTTAATGAAATATTAGGTTTTCAAATCACATAACATTCAGTACCAAAAATATGCATGAACTAAGAATCTGAGGGAGCGAAAACATATTTGAATGGCACTGTAAAGGTCTTGTTACAGCTTGTTTTGACTGAACTGCCCTCAATGAGGAATCACCACTTGTTTGAATTTTATAGAAAACTACTATGAAAGCCCCAACCACCTGAGTCAACCACCACATTTGAGGGATTGCAGAACTTGTTACAGCTGACATAAATGGCCGCCAATCCGATCTCAGACTCTGCGATGAATCGAAGACCTTTACTGTTTCAGGTGGGAGAGGATGAGACAAAAAGTGAGAAGTAAATACAAACCCAATTATGGCTCATTACAAAATTGCAGCAAGATCGTGTAAAACAACCACAATGAATTCACCCAGGAACGCTCTTATTTTGAAATTCCTTATCATTCAATCTAAAACACGTGTGGTTGCTTTCAAGTCTTGAAAACACAAACTTAATGTACCGTATGTATTCCTGTGTGTGTGTGTTTGTAAATACCTCTGTAAAATCCTGCCCACAGAGTCTGCCCAGTTCTTAGTTGAGGAAGTCAGTGCAGCTTGGGGGTTGCCTGCTGCCAATTCAATCACACAGCTTGAGGGCGACTCCAGTAGTGACAATTGCAGAGAGCCCTCCTCCAGGAGCTGGCACCTCCCACCTCCGCAGCTCACTGCTAAACTCAGCCGCTTGTGCTGAAATTGAGAAAAAGTGGTTTGTATAAATGCACGATAGAAAGGGAGCGACTGAGATACTGTACAGATAATCTTGAAAGTTACGTAATAACATTTTGTAGTATGTTAGTTATATTTAATAGTCGATCATAAAAATGTATCTGAGATTCCCACGTCTCCCCCTTCCAACATCGCACTGTAGCCTTTCCCTCACCTCTGCCATTAAAAAAACCCGGTGTACCTCCATTACTAACTTAAATCTTGTAGCAGGTGAAACTGCAAATGACTCCAAGATTACTAAGTCAGATAAAGTAAATATACTTAATATGGGTAACAGTTAACTTGATAGAATGTATATTTTATTGACATACACAAGGTCAACTGTATGGAATACCGTGAGTTTACAGAACAATGTGAGAGCACTGGACTGAATTAGTGTATTGACATTATTTTCTGTTTTTGTTGTTTTCTTTAGATGGAAACTCAAAATAAATTATTATACAGAGACATTTGTTTTATGTTCTGAAATAATTTTAAGAAAACTGACAAATTAAAATAATAAACACTGGCTTACATCAAGTAATCAACCCCCACATGTTCATATTTAATTGAACAGCCTTTAACTGCAATAACAGCTTTTAGTCTTTTGAGTTAAATATGCAACAGCTTTGAGGGATTCTGGTCCATTCTTCTTGGCAGATTTAGTTTCATTAAGTAATAAAGAAAAAGTGAGACAAATTCTTCATGGGACTGAGATTTAGACTTGTGATCTCAAACCTATTGAGATCAGTTGCTGAAAGGTGAATTTCCTCTGCTTACATTTTCAGAAGATTGAAGGAGGTTCTGTTGCAGTATTTTTTTTACTTTGTTTAACGTGATGGATGAACGGATGGAGCAATCTACCCAGTCCATGCTTATTAAATACAGCCCCACAGCATGATGCTGCCCCTACCTTACTTCACTGTAGGGATGGTCTTGAAGCATGGGTAGTGTTAGGTTTGCGCCACACAAAGCGCATTCAGTTTTGATCAGAAAGGTCCAACTTTGTCTCATCTCACCACAGAGGGTCACTCCTACACTGTTTTGTATTGGAGATTGACAAATAAGAAGCTTTTACTCAAAAAGTACATTTTCGAAAGCCCATCTGAAGTAAGCACTTCCTGAGTAAGGGCATCTTTCTTTCAGTCTCCAATATGAAGAGTTCTTGATATGATTGACTGGCACAACATTATTCCACTCCCAGCCACTGAACTCTGTATCTCCTTCAAAGTGATCGTTGACCTCACTGAAGCTTATTTCACAGGTCTTCTTTGAGATTTGTGCTGGAGTGATGCATCTTCTACTACCTGATTTTTTTACCTAATTTTGCTCACTGGGATATCTAAATACTTGGATATTGTTTTGTACTATTTTCTATATCTATGCATTTGAATTAGTTTACCATTAACTTCAATACTATGCTCTTTGGTATTTCTTTTTCTTACGATTAATTGCCAGACAAATGGCTCTAAAACAGTGATATTTTTACCCAGAAAATGTAACAACTGAAATGGTTCATACGTAGAAGCTAATGCTAAGGTTAGGAATGGGTTCTGGCTTGGGCAATTTCATACACCTGTGTAAAATGTGAGCTTCCACAGCAGGGATTGAATACCTATCCAATCAACATATTTCAGTATAATATTCAGCATTAAACAAATGTTAAAGTACAATAGATTTAAAAAACTGCCCAGAATTAAATTTCCACATACCATTTGTAATTAGGTAATATGACAGATTTAGTCATGGATTTTATATTTTTGAAAGGCACTGTATGACTGAGTGATCGCACATAAGAACCTTACATAAATGTCCCGTTGTTGCCTGGTCTCCTAGATGATGAGAAGAGCCCTCCAAGTTAAACGTGGATCAGAATAATCAGGCCATAAAGACTAATGGAAGGTCTAAATGTATTTATACAGACTCTCACATTAAGGAGCCATGTGAGGTGAGGGATGCTCTGTAACGCTGGATTTGTTCACGGCTGACGACAGAGAGGTCTAGGATGGTGTAAAATCCTGAGGTAGTCATAATGTGTACGCTTTTGGTGCCTTTGAGGTGTTTCACCAGACTGAAAATGTATGATGTCAACAGGTGAGAGAGGTAGACCTGTTTGGCAGTGAGAAAGAGGAAGGTCTTGCCGGAAAAGAGTTGTTTACGCGCTGGCTTCTCGGTCAGATCCACTTCATCCTTATTTAGACTGGGCTCATCGATCTCTGGCAAGAAACTATTAAGACACAAAAAACATACTCAAAGGTCCATCCATTTAGGCATTGGCTTGTTGGATTTCAAAGAACTATACAGTCATTTGAAAACTAAATGAAATAATAGGTTTCAAACAAGGTGATACTAATTAGTAATAATTTTTTTCCTATTCCCAAGCAAATAGTTAAAGAAAATGTGTTCATATTCCACAAAGTCTTGATATATTTATGAAAGACAGGGAGGAAGAAAACCATCAGCTCCGATCAGCAATTATTGACAGGTTTATGGAGGAGCTGAGCATCAGCGTGTCTGACTGTGTGCATGAGTGTGTGTGTGTGTGTGTGTGTTGGCGGTACCTTTCAACTTTAGGAAGGGGTTGGTTCTGCTGCAGTGCTCTACAGAGTTCTGTAAAGAACTCCTGTTTGACTATGGGTCGACCACACAGTAAGGCACAGATAGTCTGCATTGAAAGAGAGCACATACTGTAGATGAATACAACTTTTTACATCAACGTGTGTGTGGTGTGTGTGTGTGCGTGTCTTGTGCTGACCTTGATGGTGACTTTAACAGTTGGCATGACCAGGTGAGTACATTCCTGTGTCCATGTGGTGACCAACTGGCCACCCAGAGGCTTCAGGGCTTCAGACAGAGACACTTTTCCTTCATTATCCACACAGGATGAACACACCACCATGGCAACCTCCTGAACACTGCATACAGAGGGAGAGATGTTTCATTCTCAAAAGATAGATTTCTAATCCTCATATGCATACAAATATTCCGGCTGTTATGATTGTTTAAATTCAGATAAGCACCTGAACTTGCTGTGGAACACTCCAAATGTCACCCTGTCTCCAGTACTCAGAGTGCGAGGGGTGTCCCCTGACAGACGGTCCTCGTTAACAAACGTCCCGTACTTTGAGCTGTCTTTCAGGGTCAGGGCCTAGAAGAGAACACAAACACATAGCCCTCTCCAAATCACAAAATAAAAGCAATGGATGTTGGCATCACTCACCATTAGGTGCTTTGCCCACTCTAACTCCTCAGCAGCCGTGTCATCCTCAATTAGGCTAGGTACACAGAATTTGACTAGCAAATAATTCATTTCTCCAATGCTGCTATGGGCAAAACAAATGAGGCTAAAAGATTACTGATTACATGATTATTAATAAAATATGTCATAAGCAGAGAGAGGGGGAATAAATCCTGGTGAAATGCGCGTCCCTTATTATTCAAACTAATAAATCACACACACTTCTAGAGAATTTCAACATGGCTCATATAGTCCAGCTAAGGTTGATACAATATCAAAGATAGATCTACAATCTGCGTTATAAAAGGGTTAGTTACTTTAAAAAGGATATTATTGACTATGTGCTATGATAATTATTGGCAGTGTGTTTGTGACGAAGGCGGAAAGTAGATTAGAGTGATTTGAGAAAGCATTTGTATGTTTTCTGATCTTTTAGATTTTTGTAGATTTGTCCCTTACTACACTCAAACCGTCAACCAAAACAGAATATCAAATGAAGGGAACCAAATTATTCATCCTCATTTTGAAGGTGATGACTGCAGTTCCTTTCTCAACACAATACCACAATGACTGCAAGTCCACTTCAGTTTGTTTCTGTGAGATAATGTTCCTGACAAATTCCCAGCAGCCTGGTTTTGGTTTCAACATTGGTAGGGACAATTTGTTTATATAGTAGGGACATATTACATAGAAAAATTACACTGCATCCTCATGTGTTATTTGTGTTTTGCTATATTTTTAAGTAATTTTTTCATTTTCTAGAATCATTATCTACTGTGTGTAGCGCTAGCCGGCTGAATAGCTATGTAGAGCTAAACAACTTTCTGCTACTTACGCGTGGTCTTTTTCTATAAAACTTCGTTATGTGGAGAAGGAGCAATGGGGATGCTGAGCACTAAACCCTTTGTGGAACGGAAAATGTTGAAAACCTTAATTTGACATATTTATTGGTGACTGTAGTTAATTGGAATATCAAAACCAGACGATGAGGTTCCCTGAATTTCACAGTGGCAAAGTTGGTGTCTTGCAATTAACTGCCTAATAGTGAGACAATGACTTGAAACCTGATTCCAGATTAGCCAAGGGGTCCTGTGGAGTGCCTGGGTTAATTGCAGGTTTGGGGAATTAGTAGCTGATTACGGTCATCATGCTCGAACAACTACTGTTGCAGCTGGACACCTTTGAGCTCATTCAAGCTAGAAGGCCAAACAGTGCCTTGTTTCCGGCTCATTATGAGTTCTGTCTCCACATAGTGGAGAATGTCATTTGCATACAGGGAAATTATTTACTGCTACACGAGACCTCATTGTTTGAGCCTGGTGCTAGATGGCCAGAGTAAAAATAAGTGGGAAAGTAAGCCACCTTGTCTCATCCCGTTAGGTAGGTCAAAGCGGGGTGAGATAGACTAGCAAGTATTGTAGTGTCTGGGAATCATGGAGGAGTTGGATCCATTTCATGAATCCCAAATTCAAATTTCTGAAGAAACACAAACAGGTACAGTTATTCCAAAACATGATCAAATGTGTGAGTGTGCTGGCAAGAGCGTGTGCAAGAATCTTCAGGTCCACACTGAGCAGCAACATTGAAGACACAAAATCTCAGTTTTTGAGAAATGAGTTACTAGATGTAATAACTGTAATTATCTTCTCAGGAAAATTTGCTCAGATTGGATAATAAGAGAAGCTGCAGTAGTGGCAAGCCATTTCAAACTAAAAGTACACATGCACTGGCCCCATAATGTGCTTTTAACACACACAATATCAGGAGAAAGCCACCGGTTTCCGTAATGAGATGAAACACGGGCAGGATAGATGGTGAAAAACATAAGAGCACCATCTACTGCAAGAGAGATGTATGACAGCTGTTGATTCAGTTGGGACAAAGACAAGTCAGCCTACAAGGAGGAGGTCATGCGCCTGGCCACATTGTGCACAGATAAAAACCTGGCTCTCAATGGAAAGAAAACCAAAGAGCTCATTGTGGATAACAGGAAATCAAACCGCTGCAGTCACGCCTCAGTTCTCATCGATGGCACTGAGGTGGAGCCTGTTGTGTCCAGCTTCAAATTCCTGGGTGTCCACATCTCCAAGGACCTGTCCTGGTCCCTCAACACCTCAGCCATGGTCAAAAAGGCACGGCTGCACCATCGAGATCATTCTGACTAACCGCGCTTCAGCGTGGTTTGGCGGTTGCTCAGCAGCCAACAGGAAGTCCCTGCAGCGGCTGGTGAAAACCACCCAACACATCACAGGTACCCAGCTCCCAGCCATCATAGACCTATAGTGCAAGCAGTGTCTGCACAGGGCGCATGGCACCAGCAGGCTCAGGAACAGTTTCTTCTACTTCTCTTTCTCAAATCAATCAATTTTATTTTTATAAAGCCCTTTTTACATCAGCAGTTGGTACAAAGTACTTTAAAAAAACAATTGGCCTTAAATCCCAGGGAGCAAACAGTTGTGTTGAAATTCAGTGGCTAGGTAAAACTCCCTAAGAAGGCCAACATTTCGGAAGAAACCTAGAGAGGAACCAGGCTCAGATCTACTGTAACCCTGCTGAACTCTGTGCTCCATCATTAACCATACCCACCCTTTGTACTACTGGACTCTGTCACCGCCTTACAAAGTCTGATGAGGAAGTTTTCAGTTGTTTTCAGGTACGTGTCATTGCTGCTATTCCTGTATTTCATTTGCACCTGCTGATTTGCAGCATAAAATTGCCTTCATTGCACATTTAGAACCAACACTGTACTTGCATTTCCAATTGTAACATACACATGTCTACCTTGGGAACGTCACTGCTGCGGTCCCTGCATTTCAGTTTCACATGCTACCTTACTCCTGCCTCGATGGCACATTCAGAATGCAATTGGCAATTGCCATTTGTACCCGCACAACTATTTATTCCACTTGTAACATCCACTATATTTAATACTCCGCTATTTGCTTCCATTGTACATTTAGAATTGCCATATGTAATGCATATGCATTAATGGCAGATCTATACAAACCAGTTGTACATACATATTCTTAGTACTTTCATTTGCATTTCTGGTTAGACACAAACGGCATTTTGTTGTACTGTACTTGTTCAATGAAAATAAAGTGTAATCTAATCCAATCTCACAGCACTCAGTCAAGTACCCCAGTCTCTCTTACCTGGTCTGTAGCAGTGAAGTGTGCATGCGCGCGACTGATGGACTGGTCATTGGGCAGGAGAACCTGGCAGTTTTTACGCCCCACCACATACTCCTTACCTGGCAGGAGGTAGTGTGTCACACCTGGGAGAGGACATGAGTTTATAAAACGCGACAGTGAGAATGGAAATGTTATTACTACACATGTTGTGATTATGGTCCTGCTTCATTGCACCAACTCCCAGCAGACAATGGACATTTGATTTATACATGTCTTCCAAGGCTGACGCTCATCACGCTACTCGCTCAACCTGAAGGTCTTTACCAGAATTCTTACCAGAAACAAGGTACCACGATTGAGCGCCCAGATGACAAAGATGCCACAATGAGTCCTTAAGGTAACATTAAAATCTATTTCTAGACTCCCAACAAACAGGGATGTAGGCCTCCAGACGTCTGGGCTAATCCAAGCAAAACTCTGGCCTCATAATGGGAATGTTACTTTGTTCTTAATAACTACACGACTGAGCCGCCATTATTATCATATTTTGTCACAAGGTAAAATGTTATTAGGTTATTGCTTTGCAACACCCTTACTGTTGCTAGCTAACTAATTGTTATAATTGCTTGTTTATACTCTGAATCGAATATAACTTAATTATATACTATTCCAAACATTTTACCAGAGAAAAATGGCTTGCAAGATAGCTACTACAGCTAATGACCTGTCAAACAGCATCAAGGTTTCTACTATACATATATAGCTAGCTTCCTAAGTTTAGCATATGAGTAGGTCATCCACTAATGGCAAAACTAGCTAACGATAGCTAGGTTGATCTGCGCAAATAAATTACCTCCGGATTCTAAGGGATTCAATATCCACATGTTTTGACGGAACACGCTAAGGAAAAAGCGTCCATTTGTTCATATTCTTTTCAGAAACTGATGTACACATTTTCAAAACATTAACACATATTTCACTGACTCCGCCACGTGATTCCGAGGACTACGTTAAGTAAGCCACAATAAGGAATAGACACATTAGCGAAATTTGAGTTTCAGAATAAAAGTTCCTAATTGCAAGTATTATAAAATCAGTCGAGACTATGAATCCCATACCATACCCTCTGTCCTGCGCACATGCCCTCCACGAGGATGTGTTGCGGTTGGAACTTTGAAGATGAGGACAGCAATAACCCCACCCACTGTAATTTATGTTCAATAAATAATAATAAAAACATCTCTTATCGTAGAAAATAATCTCAGTGACAATTCAACATTTAGTTTCGGTAAATTCATATTTTGAAATAATAATTGTGTCCTTCCAACTTGGCTTTCATCAAATAATCCTTCATTGGCAGCATAACAGGCTTGCAGACCTTTGGCATTCTAGTGTCAATTTTTAAAGAGATTTCATTCCAGTACTTCCCACAAGCATTTCAAGCAAGTCAGATTGGCTTGATGGGCACTTATGTACCATACAGTCATGCTGTTCCAACAACATCTCAATATGGTTGAGATCTGGTGACTATGCCGGCCACTATATTACTTACCGAATTCATGCTGACTGTTTCTTCCCTAAATAGTTCTTGCAATTTGAAGCTGTGCTTTGGGTCAATGTCCTGTTATAAGAGGAAATTCGCACCAATCAAGCATGGCAAAATGAAGTCATAGCCTTCCTTCTTCAAGATCCCTTTAACCCTGTACAATACTCCCACGTCACCACCATCAAAGCACCCCCAGACCATTACATTGCCTTCAACATGCATGACAGATGGCGTTAAGCACTCTTCCAGCACCTTTTCATTTGGTCTGCATTCAACAAATGTTATTCTTTGTGATCCGAACACCTCAAACTTCGCTTTGTCTATCCAAAAAAAAATCCAGTCTTCCTCTGTCCAGTGTCTGTGTACTTTTCCCCATCTTTTTATAAACTTGGATTAGCAAACACAGTATGCCATTGGAACACAGGACTGGTGGTTGCTGATAATGGGCCTCTGTACGCTTATGTTGTTTCCAACTACAGTAGTAATTTACTATATGTATGACTTCATATATGTATATATGTATGTACTAGAATCCAAATGCATCTGAAGGAACTCATTCTCTGAATTTCCACAGCGACCCAAGGCAACCATACTTGATTACTAACCCTTCAAACCCGGACAGTGCTGGCCTGCTCTGAGGGACCAAGGCTAATGATGCAGCTAGCTGGGGCCTATTTCAACATAGATATTGCAGGGAATTTACTTAATTGTACATATACAGGTTTAGCATTATTTCAGTTTTGTATTCATTTGTATCACTTCAAATGGAGGTGTTTTTGCCATAGTCTTAAAGCTATTGCTCATAAAATACCTACAACTAAAATGTATTAATTTTGATCACATTGAAAAACATTTGGTCTGTTAAAAAGCTTTTGTTATCAGAACCTGTTTATTCCAATCATAAAACATGTCATGAGAAACTAAACTGAATGTGCAGGTGTCTATACATAAATTGCTAGTGCCCTCTGCAGGAGTAATACTTTTACTCCTGCAGGACTGTCATTATCTGTTGTTGTCATGTACTGTAATTTGCAAGCTATTGGGCAATCTATTTCAAGTGCTGTCACCCTCTTCCCAGGATCCAACTTAAACTGTCCAATCTGGATGACTTAAACTTAGATCAAGAAGCAGGTAGCTTTGTTATTGTTTTGGTAATCAGTGACCTTGTTGGAGAAGGGGTTGGTTCTTCTGTCAGACAGTCATCAGTGTTAGTAAACCTCTCCAAAACTTTAAACAGCAGCTTCAAGTGGTGTACTTGGTTAACAAGGGAAATTTAACCCAAACAAAAACAGATGCCAGTTCAGTTGAATAGATCTGTCCAGTATTTTATCCAGGTTTTTTATTATTTACTTTTGTAACATTGATGACTGTGTGTTTTCAGACCCTGTTCGCAGTTCTCCCCGTATTTTTCACAGACTTTCTACCCACGCCTGCAAACTTTGCAGTCTTGTGTCCCCTGCCTGCACTACTCATGGACTTCCTGGTCGTCCGGCATTTTGAACCTTTGATTTGCTATCAGTAAAGCAGAGTTAATCTCAGTTTATGCTGTCATTCCATCCCATTACTTTTTGGCCCTGACAATGACATGGACTTCCTGAGAAAACACTACTCCTGCTGCTCTCTCTTTATTTGGATTTGCATTGAGCTTTGGTTGTCATGGTGGTGGCACATGGCCACTCCTTTGTCCCACTTAATAATCAAGCTCATTTCCTGATGTTGACTCACGATATGCATTACTGGGTTAAACTACGACTTCAACTTCCCGTCATCTGCCTTTGATTTATTTATTTATCTTTTGACTTTGTCTGTACCTCCCCGACCTCACAAAGCCGGAAATATGCTTGTTCTTAGCTTGACTAGATGTTGTTTGTTGACTAAGCCTCCAGGTCTCGTCATGACTTTGTTTCCTTTTCCTTTTTCTCCCTCCTCCAACCTGATACCACTTAATCTACCTAAATGCAATATTTATTCTCACTCCTCTACTGTCCTCTCCTCTCCTATCTTATCATCTTTTCCATCTGCTAAACCTTTCTCCGTTTTGTCACCTGTCCATGTTCTAGCTAGTTCCCTAGCACTCAATTCTTGGCACTCCCTTTAAACCAAATAACTTGGCTCTTTCATGTACTCACAGTCTCTCCTATTAATTCTGTGTTGACTAAATGTACCTACTCCTCCCCTACTGACTCTACATACATTTCTGCATACCTGACAGACATCACTTCACTATATTATGGTGCCTCTCCTACAGTTTAAAATCCTTGGAATGATTCTGGAAAACTGTAGTTCTCTGAAAACATCAAGGCGGTGACATATCACTGCAGGTTAATGCACTAGAACATTGGTAGAGTACTATACCTCACAAATCCTAATCCAGATCCTAATACAGGCACTAGTCATCTCAGATCTTGATTACTGCAATACAATGTTGATTGGGCTCGCTGCTTGTGACATCAAACTCTTGCAACTCCAGAAAGCCACAGCCATTAGAAGACCTATGGCTATGGAGCAGCCAGGGGCTCTCCCCTCCCTAATGACAGGCTATATTCAAACCTTTCATCCCTGCTTGCAGTCTTTGTTCAGACACCTCTGGCCTCTTGGCCTCCTGTTCAGCCTGTTCAGCCTGCTCAAATGTTTTCTTTGTCCTTTCAACACAAATGGCGGAACCAACATCCCCTTGAAGCTGGGACAACAGAGTTGTTGCCCATTTTCCAGAACGTATAAATCCCTTAACATTTTTATGTGTATCTAAAATAACTGCACATTTACTTTGGCAAAAAGAATGCTCCCTGTGACTTGAATAAATGGTTAACAGTTTTGGTTGGCGACAGTATAAACATTTTAAACCAGAATGGATCTAATGAATACAGCTCATGTGTGACCCAGGGAACATGCCCCTCCCAATGTTAGAAGCAGATTAATTGGTCTCCCCACAGTAATGGGTATGCTTAGAAAACATTGTAAATGTGTTCCTCCCAATGCAAAACCCTGTGTGTGACTGTGTGCATGAAACAACATTTAAAAAAGTACAAAAGCATTTTAATCATAACTTTTTATTTAAACATCAAATACATATAAGTAATCACGTCTTGTCACAGAAGAATAGATATGAAGAAAATGTATTAATACATGCAAATGTAACAACACATGCTTTTGTTTATTACCCTTTCAGGCACCATTCTTTAAAATAGTATTTCTGCCTTTTGGGCAACTAGTAGCTGTGGCTGTCAGTAGTATCTTATTATCAATATCGTATTATCAGCATCCCACTATCAATATGCATTTATAATGTGACAGTGAGACACACTTTAGAACCAGTTAGAGGTTCATTCAGTCAACTCGTCTTCCCCCTTTTCAGTGGCAGAATTCTGGACAGATCCAAATAAAGGGTTGTTGCTAGATTTCCATGGTCGTCTCACCCCTGGTCTCAAACGGCCCCTTCCCCAAAGACAAGGCAGCTTGTGATTGGCTTTCATCACAGCGAGAGTGGCGCAGGAGTCTGGCTTGCGGATCACGTCGCACCAGTCGGGGTAGTCCACTGGCTGAGGTCCCCTGTGAGTATGGTGAAGGCATGAATGTACGTAACACTCGTCTTCTCTGTTAATGCTTTCCCGGGGCAATGCATTGTGGTATGTTTCAGGCTACAGTATGGGGGTTATACTTACTGATCACAGCATCCCACTCCAAATGGTTCCATGCAGACACATTGGTAACACTCCTTGGTTATCCAACTCTCCCCTATTCCATACCCCTGGCCCCTGTACTCACAGCTCCCTGGAAGACACACAAACACACACACACGCATAACCAGTGTAAAAATGCCTAGTTCGGGGCTCCCCAACCCTTTCCCTAGAGCCTTGCCAAGTTTTACAGTTTCAATATTACTCTGACATAGCACACAGGATTCAAATGGTTAAGCGAGCGGTTAAGGGTTGAGCTGAAAACCTGCAGGATGGTCAATCTCCAGGAGCAGTGCGGGCTAGCCCTGGGCTGTCACTTGCTTTAAAAGCTCTGAAGGAAGGCTTTACTGGAGTAGCGGATTATGATTATTCATAGAAACTATTAAAGGTGCACGCAAAGAAAGGCCCCCAGTTCAAGCCAAGAACAGCACTGATGCTTTTGAAAGCACTTACGCTGGCAAACATACCTTTGGTGTCAAAGTAGCATTCCCCAGTGTTGTAGACAGAGAGACAGGGCATGGTGACGCTGAGGATGAAGATAAGAGCCAGCAGCAGCATCCTCACGTACATCAGTTTCTGTTCATAGACAGGGGAACCAACTCAGCTGTCTGCGGTTAACAGTCTATGCTGTAGACCAGAGGTAAATAAATACATAAAACAATAGAAAAAACAATATTTGGCCAAGGAGTCTGTTAAAAAAGTATTAAGTAATGCAAAATAGTGTATTAACACTGGGCAAAATGGGCCTGCAGTCTCACAGGGAAATTCGTATTGCAATTACATTTTGCTAGATCGAATCCACATTAAATCATATAATTTATGCTAGTTTTATGTCAAGTTATGTTCCCTGCTTAATTTGATATCACAAAAGGGGCCCTGAGTTTTACAACCTCAGCAATAGCCCAGGTTTAGTGAGGTGCACAGGATCAGCATGGTCAATAATGAGCAAAGGATGGTTTACTCTGTTTAACTGAACACTAAATTGTAAAATGCTCCTATTTCTGCCGTTTCCTCTCTCAATCTTTCACCCATTCTATGCATTTCTCTCACATTTTTACACTCAACCTCTTAAATTTTTTTTCCATATCACATATTCACTTACCACTCAAAGGTAACACCTCATTGATGTGAAACTCCAACTGCCTTGTCTCTGTCTTCTTTCTGTCTTTTTGAACTTTTTGGAGCTTTCAGTTCAGGTTGTATTCTCTCTGTTTTCTTGGACAAAGTCTTCAGGTCTTCAGGTCTCGATGTCTTCTCTCTTTGTCTTTTTGGACACACTGTTCAGTTCAGGATGTTGTCTCTGACAGTGTTCCGAATTTCTCCTCTTCCTCAACCTGTTTTCCTGCCTGGCAGTCTGAGACTGGTGTAGTCTGTTCACACATTTATACAGGAACTACATCCCATTTTTGGACGTAGGTCCAGCTCTCTATCTGTCTTTATTCTTTCTTGGACCAAATACACAAGCACAAATTATTTTTTATTGCCTTGGTCTTTTGGTTTCCCTGCGGTAATTGTACCTGTGCATACATTGTGCACTGATTGAGATAACAGGGACTTGCCACATGGAGCAGTTATCTGTTTAGTGACCATTTACATAGGCTATTACGGGAGAGCAGGCATCTTTTGTCATGTGTATGTGTATATACAGCTCTGGAAAAAATTAAGAGACCACTACACCTTTTTTTCCTTTCCAAAAAAGTTGAAAAGGAAAGTTTTGAGTCAGGAACGGAAGCGTTCGATTTGCAGTGGTCTTTTGATTTGAACCCTTATTTTCCTCACTCAAAACCTTCCTTTTCAATTTTTTGGGAAATTAAGAAAATGTTGTAGTTGTTTCTTAATTTTTTTCTGGAGCTATAGGTTTCTGTGCGCATGTATGTGTGTACGCACACACCCATGAGCACTGCATATATATATAAGAGAAAGTGTTTAAGAAAAGGTATTTTTTGGGATCATGTTGCCAGACCCATAATTAGGCCATGAAGTAGTGTGCTGCTTGCAGCTATGAATACATGTCTTCAGCAAATACATTAAAATGTAGATCCAAAGGAGGTGTTTTAATGGCCGCATTATGTGTCTTTATTAAATTGGTCAGTTAAATCCTTAACACAGTTATACATATATAGATACATATAATATATATATATGTATAACTTTTTGATAAATATCAGGTCATCACATACCCGGAGTTCAGTAATGAGGTTGTGATCATTTACGTGTGACTTCATGGTGGTATAGGTGTTTTATCCTTACTGCCATGTGTGTCTCGTGTAAACGGGCAGCCGTCAAATAATCTGGAAATTCAGGCGATGTTATCCATGCTGTTTCAGAGTTTGTTTGTGTGTGTCAGAGTTTATCTTCCAATCCATTGTTTAAACAAATTCCTGTTCTTTGTGGAGTTGTTTGCATTTATCCCCTTGTACGTACAGATAACACAAAACAGTGCACACACACACACACACACACACACACACAAACACAAACACAAACAGACACTGTGATTGCTACTTTAGTGACCTCTACTGTTCACACACAAGCAGGAGCCATTGATATACTGTGTATTGTGCTTCTGCCTGTGTCCTACAATCTAGGGGATATTCATCTATTCTGTCCTGATTTGGGTTAGCTGCATCTGATGACATATTTAGCTGATGTCATATATCCGATGTTAGAACACTCCTTGTCACCCTATAAACTTTCCTTGTCATTGTGATGTCAGAACCCTAAAAACGAGTTCCTGTGCCATTGTGATGACAGAACCATTGATATAAAGCATAGATAGGCATAATAGTTCTATCTGAAGTCTCAGTAATATTTGTATATGAAACATACATGTATCATAATTTAAAATCACAGTTAATTGTTATTGTTGGAAATACACAAATACCCTGTATTTAAAGTAGGCCTACAGTCCTGCATCTTTCCACATTAGACAGAACCATTTTGTACTCTTGAATGAATAAATTATTAAAAAACGATTTCAAATGGATTTGTTTGTTAAAAATCTGAAAAGTACACTTATTGTACACTCATTGGTTATTTATATAAATTTAAGGAAATGGAACTGTTATAAGAACTGAAATTACTCCATTCTGATTTATGGGGCTCTATGACATCACATCTTCTGTTATTTTATCTATGGACAGAACCCTGTACACTACTTCCTGAGTCATTGTGATGTCAGAACACTATTTTATTCATATGTATATGAACACTATGTATAAAAATTGGTTGCCAAAGATAACTCTGCCCGTGTTGCTGTGGGGCATGAATTCAGAAAGCAGCATGGGTAAGGGGGAGACAGAGAAAAGAAAAAAAGAGAAAGGGGGAAGGAGAGGTTAGGGAAATGATGTGAAGTTGGAAACAGAGAGATGGTGTGAAGCTCGAAGAAAATCAAGAGAGAACGTTTGGGGGCCTATGTAGCATTATCCACAGCCTCCATCATTGGTGAAAGGGATGTGCTGCTGTGCAGACAGGATGCCATTACAATAACCTTCACCTACTGTTCACACCCGAAGTCCACATCGTTAGTATAACTTCATCTGCACAATTCCGCTACATTGTAGCCTGACAACTGAATACTTTTCTCAGTAACGAACACGGGAACAATAGGCAGCTACATAGCTCTTACAAGCCTCAGTGGATTGCTAGTGGTTGTTTGTTTTGAGGGCTGTTCGTTGGCAGCTGCAAAAGTACAAATGCAAATATTGCAGAAGTCTCTGAATAAACATTGTCAGCTATTAAACATCACCTTTCACATCTGATGACCGGTCTAGCGTTTTATGTGTATATACAGACCTTATCTTTACAAACACACTGTGACAGCACCATTTCATCAAGTTCAACTGCCTTTATTCAGAGTAGATCATGAAATAGCACAAGCAGAAATTTAGCAAATCTAAGTAGGTTTTAAAAAAACATGTTTTAATAAATTGCCCTTAAAACATAGTCGTCAGTGCTTGTCTAAGTAAAGAGCTCTTTGATATAAAGTAAATTTACAGGTAATTAATGAATTACATGTAACTGTTTCTTGATTCATGATTTACAAACAGTACAGACCCCTCGATCATCTGAGTGGATTGGCCAGTAGTCAATGAAGAACCAAGGCTCTGAAGATGTGTGCCAGGCTCTGTAGGAATATGTCTGATATTTAGTTGATGTGATTACACAGGAGAACAACCGAATATCAAACATATCACACAGCCCCTGGCTGAATAAGACCTGATGCAGCCATCTTGTTTTCTTCCTGAAAGGAGACGGCTATGGATGAGTTTTAGCACATATACAGTACATAGATATATTGGTGCTTAACTAAAAGACTCTTATGTTTAAGTGTACATTTACCATTGTACTGACTTTCATAGGGACATGGATAGAGCAAGTCAGAGTTTCATTAGAGGGAAATGGACAGAGAAATGGAGTGGCAGGCTCTTTGTGGGGAGGGTTTGACAAGGTGGGTTTGGAGGGAGAGAGGAAATGGATGAGAAGAAACAAACTGTATGAGAGGGAGAAAATGATATACTTACAATGCTTTTTCTGTCCCAGGTTGTAGTCCTCTTTATCTGGGTCCAGTGTCTGTCTCATCTCCATGGTCCGTGTTGTTGACAAAAAGAGCAACAACATTTCAATCCTAGACTCCTTTACATTAGTTATAAATGTTTTACTCAGAATGCAGATGAGTATGTTAGTGAATGTACCCATCTATGTCTGGTAGAGCGCTGGGGAATTTGAGTACATATCTGTTTGAAGCTGTCAGTGGTGCCAGTATCTGGCGTGGTGGTGGTCTATGTGTGTGACTCCCATGTGGGACAGGGTATATATATACACACACACCCCTGTAAGTTTGGGGCACTTCACTCACACCCATACTTAATTAGGAGTGTATTGACTGCTGAAGCCTGCGGCCTTTCCTCCTTGCATTAGTCTAATCAATGCATCTGACTTTCACCCAGCTGTCGATTCTCACACACACACACACACACACATAAATACATAAATACATGGGCTTGCAGGCACGCAGGCACGCGCACACACACACACATTAATACATGGGCTTGCGCGCACGCGCATACACCCACACACACACACACACACAAATGCATAAATACATGGGCTTGCACACATGCGCACACACACACACACACACACACACACAAATACATGGGCTTGCACGCACGGACACACACACACAAATACATAAATACATGGGCTTGCACGCACGCACACACACACACACACACACACACAAACACACACACACACACACACGTTAAATTCTGGCCTATCATTACGATTATTAGTTAATGAGAGTTCCTACCAGTAGTTACTGCTATAATGTCACACACATTTTAAAATCAGCCTCACTGAGGATGATGTTCACTATATTGGAAAGTTGTTTGATAGTTGTTCCTACAATGGTCGTGTGGCTCCTGCAAACGCATGCCAACCAGTGTCTTCATTTTACAACCTGTTTCTATCTTTCTGGACACTCGCTTTTCACGGGCGGTTTTCCGTTGGTTGTCAGTGTAATAACTGAGGATTAAATGAAACCCATGCTTGTCCTCTCTGGCTAGTGATGTAATCTGGGCAGATGTGTGTAGTGTGTGTGTGGCCCCAGTAGTGGGATGTGTGATACTAGATATGTAACCAGGCCTACAGCTTTATGTGAGAGGACCCCCAGTCTTGTGGGTTTAAAATGAGACATTCTGATTACGTCCATTACTCTAAATTTTGAGCCTGCATTATGTATCTCGTATAGCTTTCAGAGAGTTCTTTTTAAATCTCTCTGCCTCAGTTGTTGCAGAGCCCGTCACATCCAACATGTCACTACAAACGTCTGTAGTCCCTGTAGACTGGACAGTCTGAGCCAAATTGCTAGCGGACAATCTCTATCCTGCCTTGCTTATCTGAAGTCTTTGACAGTCAGGTAAATGAACAGGTTACTTAGCGTCTTGTGTCCCGCCACACCCTCTCTGCGGTGCAGTCAGGCTTTCGAGCGGCCATGCGTGCCCCTAATAAATTAGATGTCATTTTCCAAAATACCATCTGCTTCATCACCAATCTACACCCTTCATTGTGATCTTTACACCCTGGTAAGTCAGACTCACTGGTATCAGCTCATCAAGTCCCTCATAGGCAAATCCCCGCCTTACCTCAGTTTCCTGAATATCTGCCAACCAAATTGTACTGCCCTCTGGTCAAAACCTCTCACTAAATGAAAGACTTTAAGACTTGACACTCATCATCCCTGACTCAATCAAACTCAAACTGTCTGAGCTGCTAACTGATCACTGCAACTGCAACCTTACCCCCTTGTATTAATGTCATCTCATATAATGAGCAGCTTTGCTGCTCTTTGACTTTTTATTTATAGTCAACCACTCATTATGGTGGTTTCAAAATGCAACTTATCCATATGTTGTACTTACACTAATCTCTGTCTTATCTGATTGCACATATTCACTTTATTTACTGTCTTTGTTCATTGAAATGTTTGTATTCATATGTTACAAAGTCTTGTCTAGCAGTTGTTGTGCCTTTGGCCTTGTCACCTTTAAAAATGAGAATTGGTTCTCGACATATAAAGAAAACTCTGAAATAAAATCATAAAAAAGGCCAAATGACCACTCTTTACAGCAGTGGTATGCAGAAGGGCTTCTCTAAATATTAATAGTATTGACCCTTGAAGCAGATGTTTGTATGTACACTTGAATTTTTCAAGATAATGATTAAAAGGAAACAATGACATCTGTTGAGTTCACATTGTTAAAATCTCAATCTTTTTATCCCTTTTTAAATTTGCATTTGACACAAATACTTACACAGATAGCCAGACAGAAATCCCAAAGAGAAAGCAATGACAAAATATTGATGCACAGTTGCTTGGAATAACTCCTTTGTAGAGTCGCAACCTAGGAAGAAACCTAGAGAGGAGCTGGACTCTGAGGGGTGGCCAGTCTTCTTGTTTTGCCCGGTGAAGATTATAAAAGTACATTAACTTTTTGGGCCACGTAAATGTTCATTGCATGTTCAGGTCATAACTAACATTTTTAAATCGTACACTTTTTTGGTATTACCCACATTTGCAACAGTGATTGCTTATGATGTTGATGGGATGATGGGTAGAGATCAGGTTCATTCTTTCACTCCCTCCCCAATCATCCCCCATCTCTGCTCTCCCAGTTTTGCAGTTGGTTGGCTGTAACCGTAACCTTGTGAGTTTGCTGGGGCGGAATGATAGCTTGCTAATTGGCGAGGCCTAATTTAAGCCTTAGGGGAGCACTCATCTGTGGAGCGATGTATTGGAGGGAGGCGGAGGACTGTTACATCCTTTCAAATGTTCCAACATGAAATAAACTACAGCAGCTGTTATTAGTTGTATATTCACTAATAATCAGAACCAACTGTGAACAATGCCAATGTTTGTTAAATGGTTGTGTATCCATAGGTGATGAAATCACACACACAACTTGACATTTAAAGTACTACTTTATTACAACTGAAACAGACGTTACTGAAATAAAAACTGGTTTAATCCACAGCTTCTCATTGCTCAGCGTTATGGTCATAAAAACTAGCCCACATAATAACGTCATCGAGGTAACAGAGTGAAGATGATGGGTAGTGACAGAGAGAGGCTCTGGGCTTCCCGATAGGTCGATACTGATGGCACGTAAACGTATGCACTAATCACACACGGGCACATAAACACACCCACACACCCCTAAGGGAGGGTCATATTGAGAGAGGCACAGACAAGGTTAACAGAAATTATTCAATACTCACTCATGTGTGTTTTGTGTTGGTTATAGACACTCCAAAGCACAATTCAGGGAAGGTTATAACAGTTGTGTTAAAAAGATGTCTTGGGACAATTTTTATACATCAAGATTAATAATGATGCTAGCTTGCTATAATAGGCTACATTGTGTGAGTTGTTAGCGTCACCCAAATTGTTCTCCTTCCGATTACCAGTCAATGCTGTTGTAACTGACTCCATTGGATAAATACATTCATATGTTTGTGTTTCAGGGTTGTTAAAATAAATGTCATCGTACAGAATCAGTTCGTTTTTGTATTAATTCTTGCCCTTTATTTCCTGTAGAATTATGTGCTCTTTTACCAATTTGAAACTAAAATAATTAAATAATTCTTATGCAGACAAATGTTGGTAGAACAAGACTATGTATGTTTGAGGAAATGGCAGTCAGTGATATGTAAATAATAGGTTATTGTGGTAATACTGATCTGATTTGACCAAAATATGTCACTCTAAATCTTTTTGACAATTACTAGACTAAATCATTATTCAAATTATATACATTTTAGTAAAATGAAGATATTTTAGTCAGAATGACTAAGACTTGACTGAATAAAAACTAATGGCCAAAATAACCACTACTGAAGGCTGAATCAAAAAATATTCTCACACAGTGGATTTAAAAGATAGCAATGCCTCTTCAAATTTGCTTCTCTCTGTCTCACTAGGGGCCCCTAATGGCCTGGGGCCCCAATCAGTTGCCTGTCATACCTGTTCACAAGCTACGTGGCTGGCTATGCGGTTCAGCATCTACAACGTGTGTAGCCTGCAGCGCAATAAGCATGTTTTGGAAATGATAGGAAAATGACCTATAATGATATATCTTGTGCGGTTCATGTGTGAGCATATTGAACCGTAGGAAGTGTACAGAACAGTTTGATAACATACTGTGTATTGTTGCACCCTAGTTCCTAGGGAGTGATACAAAGCAGCACTGTCCTTCAGCCAACTGACTACACTAAAAGAGAATTTTGCACCCCAGGGCACTGTTGACATGCCACAACCAGAATTAAAACACTGGACCAGCTCAACTTGGGCCCAAAATAATATTTTTTTAAATAACTGAATATATTGGGTGATTGTTTGTGGGACAACAATCAAACTAGTAATAATAATTTAAAGTTTAATTAAATGTAGCTGTAAGTCCATCATTTCTTTATATTCAGTCTCTTGTTTTAATAAATGAGCAGAGAGCATGTTATAAATGTATCAGTCTATATTGTGTTGATGCATCAATTCAGGAAAACTATTGCTGAATGGATTTGCCTAGCTTCAGCGTATATGTCATTCGTATACTTAACATAATAAGATGTAATAACCTGAATGTCATAAACTACAGTTCAAAAGTTTGGGATCACTTAGAAATGTCCTTGTCTTCCATGAAAATATACATGAAATTAGTTAAAATAGAAAACATAGCAAAATGAACAGGAAATATAGTCATTGACAATGTGTAGTCATTGACAATCCCCCATTTGCAGCAATTACAGCCTCGCAGACTTTTGGCATTCTAGATGTTCATTTGTCAAGGTAATCTGAAGAGATTTCACCCCATGTGTCCTGAAGCCCCTCTCACACTTGGATTGGCTTGATGGGCACTTCTTATGTACCATACAGTAGAGCTGCTCCCACAATAGCTCAATATGGTTGAGATCCGGTGACTGTGCTGGCCACTCCATTATAGACAGAATACCAGCTGACTGTTTCTTCCCTAAATAGTTCTTGCATAGTTTGGAGCTGTGCTTTGGGTCATTGTCCTGTTATTGGAGGAGATTGGCTCCAATAAAGTGCCATCCACAGGGTATGGCATGGCATTGCAAAATGGAGTGATAGCCTTCCTTCTTCAAGATCCCTTTTAAAAATGTCCTGCTTTACCACCACAAAATCACTCACAGACAGTCACATTGCCTCCACCATGCTTGAATGAGGGTGGCAAGCACTCCTTCAGCATTTTTTCATTTGGTCCGCATCTCACAAATGTTCTTAGTGATCTGAACACCTCAAACTTAGATCTGTCCATAACTTTCAAAAACAAGGAAGTGACCCCAAAACTTTTGAATGTTAGCGTATATTTCAGATTGAAAGGTTATACCAAAAGTGGAATGCTGACAAACAAGGCATACAAAAAAAGACAAGACAAAATATACCCAGATATGCTCATATAGTCTTTGGGCCATCAGGCTTTGAATCAGCCTCTTGTTTTACAGCGTCTTTAGGTGCATCTGGCTTGGCAACTTCTGGCTTGGCAACTTCTGGCTTGGCAACTTCTGGCTTGGCAACTTCTGGCTTGGCAACTTCTGGCTTGGCAACTTCTGGTTTGGCAACTTCTGGCTTGGCAACTTCTGGATTGGCGGCAGCCTCTGGTATAGGTGGTTCATCCCCACACATTTTCCTTCGGGAGTCAGAGACAAATATTGCTATAGTGTACACATACTGTAGGTGCTGTAGGAATACAAAAATATTCGCTCAGGCATTCAGACCCAGATATTTACCTGCCCTCTGTTGACTCCTTCTTCACAAAGTCACACACTTTGCTGCGCCGCTCTGTCTGTTGTCTGAGAGACGTCACCTGTGCCGCCCAGGCAACCTTCTGCTTTTCAAACTCATCTTAAGACGAGCAAGACAGAGACAAGAGAATGCATATGAAAACAGAGGCAATAAACAAAACGTCATCAGTGAGACCAGTTTGATATGCACTCCACCACTACCACTCTTAAGCCCAGCGATCTGCAATGAGGTTATTCCATCAAAAGTAACAGGACCTGTTATATCTGTTTATACTGTATTATTGTTTACTGCTAACTGTCATAGTATTGTAAAGCTTAAAACTAAATGTCATTATACCAGAGTTAATGTTACCATAAAGAGCTCCAGGTGTTTGAAATCCCTGTGAAGCCTTCTTTCTAATTGTCATTTAAATTAAGCAATAAGGCATGAGAAGGTGTGGTATATGGCCAATAAATAATGGCTACGGTCTGGAAACTACACTTAACCATGGTATATTGGCAATGGACCAAACATCTCTCCGGGACCTTATTGCAATTATACAAATGTTATCAACCAATGCTGATTATCTGATTGCTGTGGTATATTACACAAGTGTACAGTGAGGGGGGGAAAGTATTTCAACCCCTGCTGATTTTGTACGTTTGCCCACTGACAAAGAAATGATCAGTTTATAATTTTAATAGTAAGTTTAATTAAACAGTGAGAGACAGAATAACAACAAAATAATCCAGAAAAATTCATGTCAAAAATATTATAAACTAATATACATTTGAATTAATGAATTAAGTATTTGATCCTCTCTCAGAAAGATGTCTGGCTCCCAGGTGTCTTATACAGGTAACCAGCTGAGGTTAGGAGCACCCTCTTTAATGGAGTGCTCCTGATCTTAGATGAGGAATGTTTTGTGCACAGCCATCTCTAGGTCAGTAAGAAGCATCTCCGTAAGAAGCATCTCAAGGTCCTGGAGTGGCCTAACCAGTCTCCAGACCTGAACCCAATAAAAAATCTTTGAAGGGAGTTGAAAGTCCGTATTAGCCAGCGACAGCCCTGAAACCTGAAGGATCTGGAGGTCTGTATGGGCCAAAATCCCTGCTGCAGTGAGTGCAAACCTGGTCAATAACTACAGGACACGTATATTCTCTGTAATTGCAAACAAAGGTTTCTGGACCAAATATTAAGTTCTGCTTTTCTGATGTATCAAATACTTGTTATGTTGTATTTCCTTCAGCCACATTTGGCCCTTCAAATACTTAGATTAGAGTAGGCCTTACGACATTTTTAGTACACAGATATAATGTTCAAGAAGCCCATACCCATCTGAACAATGATTGGTCCACTAAAATGAAGCCTTGTGGCATGAAGTCTACACACCGTTATTGAAAATGCAGCTTTTGTTCATGCAAAAGCTTAAATCAAGATAAACCTATGCCTTGGTTGAATTAGTGCAGACCCTTTAATGATGTTTGTAACGAAGTTCAGATTTTACAAATCACAAAAGCAAAAGGTAATTTGTTGTCATCTGACATAAATTTAAGTGATTCTGATTAGAAACCACGATTGAAATGTTTGGACTTAATTCCAAAACATATATTTGACTCAAAGCCAACAAGATCATTGCCAAAAGTACACAGGGTCTACTATCAAGTATGGTGGCAGCAAGACCATGCTATGGGCTGCTCCTCTTCAGCAGAGACAGGAGCAGTAGTTAGGAAATAAGGAAATTAAATATTAACGATTAATTAAATATTTATGGGTGAACCCTGCTGTCCTTGAAAGAGGAAGATAAAGTGAAAATTCACCTTTCAACAAAACAGTGAACCAAACCACACAACCAAATCAACCAAGGAAGAGCTTGCAAGAAGTAAAATCAATGCCTTTAAATGGCCCAGTCAAAGCCTATAGAAAAACTGTGGACTAACCTAGAGATGGCTGTGCACAAAACATTCCTAGGCAATTTGACTGAAGTTGAAAAATCCAGGTGTTCAAGAAAGAAAAAATATATTTTCACATAAATATTGTTAGTTATGATATATTTTTAAAGGTGAAAAGAGATGCATTTTCAGTGGGGTTTGTATACTGATACTGACTAACAATAAACATTCCAGTCATTATCTTGTGGAAATATATTGTAGAAATGTTATGTTTTTGACTGCACTGGGTGTTTATACACTCACTTTTGGCATTACTGATCTCTTCTTTGACAGACGCCATGTAGTCAGCAGCTTGTTTCTGTGACAAGAGGTACACAAGCACACAAACAAGGTGAGCACAGAACAAATCAAACCAGTTTTTGAGAATGTTCCCTTAAAGCATTTGTTTTCAACTCAGTTCCTTGAGTACCCCCAACAGTAGGCCTAAACATTCATATTGTGGCCTCAGCCAATCACACCTGAAAAATGTGTGATGTAAAGGATTCTTGGGGACCAGAATTTGGAACCAGTGCCAGAGATATTTCCCCCAAATAAAAACGTAATAAACAAATACAAAATATTTGCATATGAAACTAGGGAAGCTACATCAAAGATGTATGTGCTGTCATACATAGGCTTCCAAGGACACCATATTCGATAACGAACTACCCAAGACCGGATTATGCTCGACATTTGCACCAGACTCTTGCTAGAAACTTGCTAGATTTATATTTTTTGAGACATGGATTATGATTACCGAGATGGTAATCTATTATCCCCGCAATCTTACTTTCAGTCCCAGGCATGCCTCCAGTTCATTCTTCTGTTGTACTGCTTTAGCCTGTATTGGGGAGAGCTCTGACCCAAGGTTATTCACCAAAGCCTTGGTCTTGTCCAGCAGGTTATGGGCTCTGATCAACTCATGTCTGTACTCTCCTAGTACATCATAGGTCACACGCAGTTTAGTCGACTGGAACGATGTGTTTTTCTGCTCTTTCACCTCTTCTTTCTTCAGTACATTTATCAGTCCCAGGAGAACTATGCTAGCCAGCACTGACAGCCCCGCTAAAACATACTGCATCTTCATTTTACTTCTTTATCGATGCTTTCCCCACCTGAATTTGCACTAAATATAGCCGTTTCGCTCGTCCTCGTCCGGATTTTTTTAAACGAGGAAACAGACTGACCGCGGCAGAGCAAATGAGTTACAAAAGTACAGGTGAACAGAACTCCGAACACAACTCACCTCTCTGGAATTACTGGACACACCCACATATCGCTGTTGAAAATACAATAGGTCCTTCTACGCGGAAGAGTCAACGGAAATTGTATTTACCATCTATATTTCGGTATTTAAGAACATACATTCAAAGGTAACGATATTCCCGCATCTGAAATAAGGAAATGTTTAATAGCTCGCTTTTCGGACTAACCTTTCATATTAAACATTTCTAAAATGGAAATATGGTCACCACAACGATTTAGCCAAAAGTAGTCGGTTACGTGTATTATGACCATTGAAGACAGGACCGTGATCAGATGAAGGGCCTACCTTGAGTTTTTAAGGAAGTCAAAACAAAAGTGACTGTGTGCAGTGTTCACAGGATGTCATCAATACTATACGAATAATCAGTTTGGCCTCGGTCTTTACCTCCAGTCTGGCGTCAGTCACTATAGACAGATATGAGAATAATTCAAAACATCTAGTATTAAGTCTAGTGACCATCTGCGTGTCTCCTTGAATGTCACAGACACTTGAAATATTGTTTATTACAGAAAGGGAACATGATGCATGTTAAACATTGATAGCTCTAAATCAAATAATGGTGTACAGACATCAAGGCTAAAATGATAACCCTGTGTGGATCTTCTGCTAGGGCGGAGAAGAAAAAATGTTATGTAAATTAAAGAGATAAATATCTATGTCACATTAATTTGTTTATAGCACCAGTTCATTGCCCACATTTAAGACCAAAGTTCACATGGCGTGAAAAGAAAGGAGAGAGAGCAACAGAGATACACCAGTAGTGGGAGGGGGTAGTTTAAACAAGGAAGTGTTGCCACACCACACACCCAAACATTCCGCCTAGCAGGATAAGCCAGTTACAGGTAGAAAGAAAACCATCAGAAACATACTGTAAGAGGGAGGGTGAACAAACAGACACACATACGGCAACTCGCGAGAACACACAGTCTGGCTACAGGGATGACTTAGGAGAGACTTGGTCTAGACAGCAGCCAAGAAGACACCTGACTCAAGCCTTAACTTCTGTCTTCTTCACTGGCTTTGTGCTGCAGCACTATGCGGGCTTTGTCCGGACTGGTTTTTTTGTCCGTGTGCGTGATGGTGGTGTTGATGTACCAGGCTGTCAACCAGGAGTTGACTCTTAAGAATCTTAAAGCTAATGCTGCAAAGATCTCCAATGAAGTCAAACAGAAGGAGAATGACATTGTCCAGATCAAGATGAAGATCCAGCAGATGAATTTAGACCTGGTGTCCATAAACAAAAAGAGAGACGAGCTGTCACAAAAGAAGGACGAATCTGCCAAAGCCTCAAGTGATGCATACAACAGCTTGCAGACCTGTAATGCAGAGAAGGTAGGCTTGAAAATGGTGTATTCCTTGCTATAGATCTTCTCCTTGTGTCAGATTTGAAGTATAATGAAGTAGGTATACTTCAAGGATTTTGCCTGTCCTAAGGCCCAACCTGTTCCACTAAATCCTGAAAACCTTTTCAGTGTTCGCCAATATCAAGCATATTGACACCATGATAAAGCTACAATCACTCTTAAAAAGGAACTTGTGAACTGATCAAATGTATTGGTTTTGTGTATTTTTCTTATGGTGTCTGCATCTCCTGATTAGCAACTGTTTGATAAGTTTAGGGTAAGTTTAAAGACAAGGGTTAAGGTAAGGTTAAAGGTTATAGTTGGGATAAGGGTTACTAGGTAGTTAAAATGTTGCTAATTGTAAGTAGATTATCTGTAGAGCATATATAGACACTTTTGGGTCATAAACAATGTTGTTAATCCAATCTCGGTTTTCCATTTTAGTCATTTAGCATTATGATTTTATATTGACTCCCATGGGAATTAAAGTCACAACTCTGGCATTGCAAGTGCCTTGCTCTTACAGAGCTACACAGGATGTATTAGTAGCAATGCACTGATACCTGTATCTGGACTTGTACTGTGTACAAATATTTATAGAAATATGCCAATACCCAGGGCCGCCTTAATGCACGGACTTACCGGGGCTTAAGGCCAGGGGCCTATAAAGATGAGGGCCCCGACCTTGAGACAATAAAAAATCACATTGTTTTGTAATTTGTCAAATTTTCTGTCCATCATTTGATATTCATGATTCTGGCTGCTGTTGATCCAATATTCACATGACCAACGACGCTACGTTACCATACGTTAGCAGTAGGCCGTTGTCATGGTATCTTATAACGCTAGGTCAAAATATAGCTAGGTCAAAATGTCAGAAAGGGAAAAGTTTGAGGGCGGTGCTCAAAAACGAAAAATATTATGGCAAAAAGTGTGTGTGTGTTTGTATGCGCGTGTGAACAGTGGCCCACCATCCACCAACGCCCAAATATTTTTTTCTCCACTTTGATGATGTTGTAGTTTATATTGTTGTATTGTTTCGCTTGACTTCAAGGACTATACAGTGATTTCTGCTGGACAGTTCTATTTTATGTGTGTCCATGTGAATGTGAGTGAATTTTGGAGAGTTAGTTGTTTTCTTTCTTGGTAAATAATGTGATTCAGAGCTAGCCGCTAGCCTGTAAGTTTGCATTCCAGTTGGCAGTCGCTACAAGTTCTGTGTTTTGTACTGTGTTTATGCTCTTCTATAAATGCTTGTTAATAGTGATTGTTACCCAGACAGAATGCTTATTCTGTGCTTACTAGTCGTTAATTGGTAGCCCATTACATTCCAGCTATTACTGTTTTATTCTGTGGGCAAGCTATTCTGTAGATCTCCATGTTTACGTTAGGTTTGCCTTTGCTGTATTGATCTGTAATGATTTATTCATAATCAATCTGCACTGTTGTGCTTTGTTCTTTAAGAACCACATACACATAGATAAACATTGGTCAAAAACAATAGACCTGGACTCTATCTCCTTTTCCCCACACTTCCACCTGAACATAGAAAGTGTTCGACGCCACACGTATTCTACACTGCCTTTTGTGTTTATGGTCGAATTGGCTCAAGTGATTTGGTCATCTCATATAGGGACAAGTCGCCGTTGTATCCCCCTAAATAAACGAATACGTTTTGCACTGTATAGGCAATCGTGGATGTTACACATTTTTATTCATAGTTGTGGGAAGGGGGGCCTACGAAAACTTTTCAGCCCCGGGGCCTAATGGCAGGTAAAGACGGGCCTGCCGATACCACGTCATGGAAACTTTACGTGAGAGTCAGTGGTTGTGTCGCCTCTGGACGTATAAGTTATAGAATATATAACTCAGATTGGTAGAGCGGGAAGACGGAGATCTCAGCAATGACACAAGTGCAAGCTCTGCTCTGCCAAAAAGAGGAGAAAAAGCCAAATACTAATTTAACACAAACAAGTTGCTCAAACATCGTTAGACACAGCGCAGCGCAGAGTTCAATGAGTATGCTAATGTTAGCAGTGCAGAACCAAAACAACAGCTAACTCCAACACTGGAGAGATCAAATTGAATGTCCGGGAGTCGCGGGCAGAACTGAGCATGAAAAGATTCAGTGAATCGCGCCGTTTCCTATCACATGAGCATCAGAGCAGAGCTACGTCATGCACGTTTTGAGTATCAAACTAGTAAGGTAAGAAAAACGTTACTGTATGCACAAGTTTGTATTAAACTATCTGTAAGTTGCTGTCACATTCTTATAAACGTAGCCATCGTCTGAGCCACAACAGAAGGTAAGAATCTAGCTAACTTGCTACCTTTTACTACTCGATAGCTTCAATGGATTAACGTCCTGTTGATAACGTTTGAGATTCGGGAGCATCAATAAGACCTCCCCTTATCGTATTTTGCCTTCAAAATAAAGGTTTGCGGTGAAACGTTATATACATTCGGTTACAACAATAAGACTTCAGATGTTCGTAATTTGCCTTTAAAATGAAAGTCTGCGATGGGTTGTGTGAATTGTTTATATTTTCAAAGGCAAAACTATGTTGGGTAAAATATAAATTAAACAAATTACTATTTAAATAATACATGATATAAGGTAAATAATAATATAAGGTGGAGCAAATTAGGAAATGGTTAGAACTTAAATAAGTTAATGTAGAGAACCTTTCTAATATAAAGAAAATCAGATTGTTGATGTTATTGTTAATTTGCTTTTGCTCATCAGGTTTGGAGAGGGACTGTGTTATTAATCTGGGAGGCGACTTATATAT
>JACXGJ010001823.1:54643-75772 GCA_016801105.1 Esox niger
ACAGTGGTCTGCAAAAGTTTGGGCAACCTTGTTAATTTCCATGATTTTCCTTCATAAATCGTTGGTCCTTAGGATGAAAAAAATCAGTTAAATATATCATATAGGAGACAAACACAGTGATATTTGAGAAGTGAAACGAAGTTTATACCATTTACAGGAAGTGTGCAATAATTGTTCGAACAAAATTAGGCATGTGCATCCCTATCTATTAGAGAAACTGATTTCTGTTTTAAAATGTGGCAGCTGCATTTTCATTGCATTTTCCTCACTATGTTTATAGCCTTATTCAATGTTGGATTGGTTGTTGTTTATCAATCACTGACCTTTGAGAGACTTTCGAAAACAAAACTAAAATTTGTAGTTAGATGTGTTCTGGATATTCAGTACTTCATGAAGAAGCTTTCATATGTTTTATGCATGGGAAAAACAGGAAGGATTGGTCAAAAAAATACATAAACCTCAATTATTTCCCACAGAGGTAATCCATGTAATTCATTATGTGCACTGTCAAGCCAAGTTGTACTCCTAGATACTGACACCTGCCGAATATGCTGTATGGGATTGAGATAATTAAATAACAGAAAGGTGCCTGTGCCAAGTTTCACTGGACACCGCAGAAACAGAAAATTGAACTTCCTCACATCCTTCTCTCAGTTGTGAAACAAACTGATCAAATCACATACTACTTATCACAGTACTGGATGTGATGACCGTCCGTTTAGATATATTGTTTTGATTCATTCACACATCTAACCCTAATTCAATTGTGCTTATTGTACAGTCAGTTGAGTAAGGACAATTCCAACATCATGGACATTACATTTGTATGCAACATAATTTGTATGCATAATTTTAATATCTCATTAGCTGGAAAAACTGTGAATAAAGGTAATAGTTAAGCATTCAAGGAAATAAAGCTAAGCGTTATTGGCTGTTTCATAAAATTGACTTAATTCTTGGTGAGAACCAACTTATTAGTAAAGGTCTATAGGTTTTTAAGTCTTATGTTAAATTGCTATGGATTACCACAGTGAAGAAAAAGCATGGCTGAATATAACAATGATTTATTAACACAAGGACAGCGCAAGTCACTTCATGCTTTACTAAAACCTGTTAATATTGATTAATATTTGTTACTTCAGTATCCAGCAAGCTACTTGAAGGAAAATTGCATTTAGTGTTGTAGGCTGTTAGCTCGGTAGCTGTTATGAAGTACCTGGCTCATGCTGGACTAGATGCAATAGACAAGTGTAGTGTTTACGATTATCCACTGTTAGAAATACCAACAGGCCTTGCAGTATTTAGATTAGCTATAATCAGAAGATGAGATTTTATCCATTAAGGTCACTCAAACTGAATGACATGTTAATTCCCCCTAAGGCCAAATCTGAATGGTTATTGTGTCATATAAATGCTGTACACAATAGCTTTCTGAAAGGTTATATAGAGGATCATTTTCTGTAATGGATGGGACCCCCATTATTGCATTGCTCAAAATAATTAAGGGAACACTTAAATCACACACTAGGTCTTGATGAATAAATATATTAAAGATCAAAATCTTTACTGCACATTGTGTAATTTGTTGAGAATAAAACGATGTAACAGTGTTACATGTAACATATTACATGTTTACATGTTACAGATACCCAGCCTGAAACCCAAAAGAGCAAGCAACAACAAGAATTGATGCACAATGACAAGGAAAACCTCCCAAGTGGGTCGAAACCTAGGAAGAACCCTAGAGAGGAGCCAGACTCTGAAGGGTGGAGAGTTGTCTTCTGGCTGCACTGAGTGAAAATTATAAGAGTAAATAACATTTGGGCCTTATCAATGTTTTTGCATATTCAGTTACCAACAGGTCAATAAATGCATGTGGGCAGTGTCCAGGACCTTTAATATGATCTAGATAAGATGCACAACTATTCAGACAAGGATAGGAAAGACCAGGTAGGCTGTGGGCATTGACAGCAAGAATAATCCGGCAGCGACTATATCAGCAACACAACAAGGAAGACAAAGACAGCTACAAGGAGGGAAAAAAGTATTTGATCCCCTTCTGATTTTGTATATTTGCCCACTGACAAATAAATTAGCTTTGTCAGTGGGCACACTTAAAGGGAGTGCTCCTTAATCTTAGCTTGTTACCTTAATAAAAGCCCCCTGTCCACAGAAGCAATCAATAAGATTCCAAATTATAAGAAGAGCGAATGTGTCTTACTGATTGACTGACTGACTACATCCCCCTTGTTAAACAGAGTAGTGATTAGCAAAGCGGACCTGCAAACTATAGGTCCCGTGTTAGGATCTCCTCACAGGCAGAGTGAAATATGCATTATCAATTATTCTGGCTTAAACCTTCAGTATTTACATTATAGTAAGCCTGAAATAAAACAGTTCACGGTTATATAGCGATTGTTCCTGGTGGATCTTCGGGATATGCTTCCATGCATGCGTTTTTGGGTCATTCGAGACAAACACATTTTCTGGCTTCAACATACAGTAGTAAAGTAATAGTAAGTCTTAACTAAAACTGTTTTTGGTTATATTGTGACTTTTTCTGGCATGGAAAGTTCAGCTTCAGTCTCGCTAACAATTGCTCAAGTCTTAAGAATATTCCTAGGAAGATAGTAGATACTAGTAAGCCTATTACTGGCTAATAAGCTGTTAAAACAGCCAGTGTTAAAAGCCATTCTGTTCAAAGACGCTATGATGGAGGTAAATATAATAAGAAATGTTTAACACAATGCTCAATGGTGTTTATCACCTACTGAAACCTGTTACCAATCAATCAAATGTATTTTATAAAGCCCTTTTTACATCAGCAGTGGTCACAAAGTGCTTTCACAAAACACCTGGCCTTAAACTTCAGGGAACAAACAACAGTAGTGTTGAACTTGATTGGCCAGGAAAAACTCCCTAACTCCCTAAGCAATTTAGGAAGAAACCTAGAGAGGAACAAGGCCCCCCGAGGGATGACCAGACCTCTTCTGGCTGTGCTGCATGAACATATTAGAGTCCAAATTGTAATAGTTAGTGGATGCATGTGGGCTAAGCCCAGAGTCTATTTAAACCTAGTCCAGATCGGAGGCATGACCAGATGGACAAGGACAAGGACAGGGACAGACGGGGGGGATTTGTCAGCAGAGTGGCAACTGAAAGCGTCTGGTATCGCCTTGATCTGCAAACACAACAAGTCAAGCCCGGTACTCCGCAGGTGTGGGTTAAGTTTAAAACCACAGAAAACTGGGAAAATGTAGACCCTACTCCCCTTGCACAATAATACAGCAAAGTAAGACCTTGGGGCTGAGACAGGGGGGTCCAGTGACACTGTGGCCCTATCCAGGGAGGCCCCGGACAGGGCCCAACAGGCAAGAAATCAAAACACCCCCACTGCCAAGCATCAACTAAAGGGAAACCCACCAACCGCAATCATCCTGATGCTGTGGCGTAGTGGTTAAAGACAATGCCTTCGATAGGAAGACCTACGTTTGAATCTATTGAGGGCAACGACATTTATAAGTTTTATTTGTGGGCCGCAATTAAACTATGGTTATAAAGTATTGCGTCTATTTCTGGTACATTCCATGATTTCCTCGTCCTTTCACTTGATGAAAAAGTTAGTTATCATCAATTTTTGACTATTCCAGTAAGTTAGTAGATACTAGTAAAGCCTATTACTGGTTAATACACTGTTAAAACGGCCAGTGGCAAACGCCAAACAGTTCATAGACGCTATTTTTGGTGGAGGAAAACTTAATAAGAATCGTTGGTCAGCTTAACAGTATCAATATCATTCACGAATGGCCAATAAGCTGTTGAAACAGCCAGTTACAAAAGAGGATTTGTTATGGTAGACACAAGAGGCTATACTGAGATATTTTGCTTTTCTCCGCTTGTTTAGTTTTAGGTTTAGCGTTAATAGGATTTTTAATGGGAATACATATTTTGTTCAAAAAGGTATTGTAAAACAAGCGGATGTGAATGCACATATATTGGATTTGTGTCGAATTTGTGTAAAATAGTTACACAAGGATTAGCTGTTAAGTCTATAGATGGCAGTGGACATTCCGTGGCTCAGCTGACTAAATCCTTCAAGAACTTTCCAGCATCCCTCAGACCCCACCTGGTGTCGTAGATGACAGAGGACAAGGAGCTGAATCCCAGTGATGTGTTGGTCATCTGCACTTCACTGAAACGTGCACTGTGTGGTTGAGAGTAGAGCAGTCACCTGGAGGTTATGCAACCAGTCTAGATACACTTGATGGTACAGCGGTAAAAGTTCTTAAGAACCTTTGATATCTTCTCCAAACGCCTGTGGTGTTGGTTTTGTTGTTTTAGTTAGGGACAATTTAGGTGTTTCAGCCATGGTATTGTGCAGTTGGATAGACCATTTTACAACTAAAAGATGTTTGGCAGAATGTGCCTCACCCAGGTTTTGGTGTGTACAGTGTGTTGTGTTTGGATAGTTTGTTTTTTGTATACCAAGAAACCAGAAACGGGACACTTTCCACTAAATCCTGTTAAGTAAATTCTAAAGTAGCATTCAACCAAATAATGAATCAATTGAAGTTCATTTTCAGTAGATTTTTGTTCTAGAGGATCATGTGCCCCATTTCCAAAGGTACTTTTTCTAGCAATGTTAAGGTTGCAGGGGCTGCTTTCCTGGCCCATTCCTTATTTTCAGAAGTACTCATCTAGCATAATGTGAGCCAATCCTTCTATGGGACATTCTGGCAGAACCCTTCTATTGTCTTCTAGTGATCAGTCAGGAAAAACAGGTCAAACTGCTGGACCAAGTTATGAAGTCTTCATTGTAAACCTGAACCTTTTTGTCATAGACAGTAAAACATACACTAACCCAATAATGCTTGAAATAAAAATCCTCACCTTTCTAATTTATTTTTTATTTTTTTCCCTCAGGCCGAAGAAGAAAAGAAAAAGAGTGATGTGTCGGCGACCCTTCAAAAAGTGAAAGGTATAAAATCTATTTCACTTTTTGACAGGATACCTACCTATGATACCTGCATAGACTGTCATCAATCCACAGAGAATATCCAGCCTTTTAGATTTCCCCCCTTTTCACTTCTCTTTCTGTCTTTTTCCCACCCACTTTCAACCCTCTCTCCTCATTTTCCCTCCCACTCCCTCCAGATGAGGAAGTTGCAGAGAAGAGGAAAGCTGAGCAGGAGATTGAGGAGTTGAAAAAGCAGATTCTAGAACGAGACAAGACACTGTGTGCGTTTGTGGACCAGACTATTGATGAAGGACGGTAAGAGGAAATACATACACACTCAGTGTGTAGTTTTGTTTTTTATGGTCACCATTATAAAAAAACAATTGTTAGAGTTTAATGTACTTCTGTGCGTACTGTGTGCTCACTTGTTCATTGATTACTAATTGTTTTAGTTTTATTTTTGCAGAAAGTTGTGTGGAATCGCTGTAGCCCCAAAATGAAGACTATTTGCAGTATACTATTACACCCCCATCCCTCCCAAAAACTTCCCAATACTCATGAAAATTTAAATAAATATATTTTGGAAAACAATCTGAATGTTATTTTGTTTGTGTGCAGTAGTATATCAATACATCTGAGACTGTGTGTCAAAGGTTCTCAAACATATTTTATGCAAATTGCATAAGCCTGGTCATCTGGTTTATTAACATATTCCTAGTTTATGGATATATGATCCAGCCTAACTCTTATCATAGCATTACATAGCTGAGTGTACATGCAAGTGTGTGATTGTGTACGCTTTCATGGAATCATACAAAACATGCTTAACTTCCAGAATGTCTGGTTCAACCAGTCAGTCTGAATGAACAACTTTCAATATCTGCTTGCTTGACCATCCACGCTTGCATAACCACAAAGTCTGAGTCCTAGAGATGACTATAAAAAACAGGACTATAAAATACATTTAATGCGGTTGCTGATAGATTACTTCTCTTAGACTTAATTACCTGTAGGGAGCTGAACTTAAAGGACAAAGACCAGACTAATCTACGGTATGTTAATTTTCTGGTCTTGCTGTAGTCACGAAAATGTGTTAATCAAATGTGCGTTTTGGGATTTACAATCTCTTGTTAAATTGGGATTTGGAAGGTGGCGCAGGGCCTGTCTATGCCTAATGTATTGGCATAGGTGCTTCTAAAATACTGATATACACACAATGACTTTACAGGGAAATATTTGCCTTTTATAACTGAATTTAAAATGATAAATTAGCTGAATCATTTCTGCGAACTCACAATCAGTAGCCTAGAATATTCTATCCATCGGCCTAGTGGCCTTAAGGTATCATGTAATGTAGTCGTGACGTCAACAGTCTGCCAGCTTAGCAACGTAGTGTTCTTGGCCGCAAAGCAGTTGAGAAACAGTGTAGTTTACTTAGTTTTCAAATAAATTCTCAAATATTCTTTCACGTTAAAGACTGGTGTAATTACCTGTAGTTTTATTTCTTGGCCTTTCGTTTTCATGTAGCGACTGTATTTCTGTATATTGTTGATCTTCCACAACTCAACGATTTGTTGGATTTTTGTCGCACGTTCTGTCTTTTGCACTTGTTTATTGTTTGGCAAAACTATCAACAGCAATGTGTCCTACAGTAGAACAAAAACAACGCTTGCTTTAAAAAGAATATATATATATGTATATATATATATATATATATATATATATATAATTTATGTATTATAACTAATATGTTGATTGGCTCATTGGATTTTTAACAAATATTGATGTAGCTAGAACAACCAAAAGTGCTGGGGATTAGCCCAAACTGGCTTTAGTATGGAAAATGTGGGCAAGGGTCACACACACTGCCCAGATTATCCTCCGTGTACAGAACTTCCCCTGTCAGTAACATACATCCCTGTTTGGTCTGGCTTTCATTTATTAGTAAGACAAAAGTAAAATATGTTTCTTAAAACAATAATAATCAAACCTGTTTCAGATGATGGATATCACAATTAAGATTGAAATGTAATCTCTAGTTGTATACACATCCATAGTAGTGTTGCCTTAACTGAAGACACTGTTGGGTGTTAGTACTCTAAATTCTCTGTTGGTAGACAGCCTTGCCAAGCCTATTGAGCTCTATGACATACTGGTCTCTCTCACGATTCAGCAAGGCTTGCAGTGCTGCTCTCCGGACCTGCACACACAGAAAGCAGACTATCGTAGAGGGCATATATTGTAGATACAGTTGAAGTTGTAGTTTATACTCTGGAAAACACATCATTTTTTTAATAACATCTACAATTTGGTGTGGCCAATAGGATTTCGGTGTTTTACGTAAACATGGCTTGGTGGCAACTTAACATTTAAGGCAGCAATTAAAGTAATGGAAAGGGCAGAGCTTACATCCCAATCAGTTTTCACTCATTTTAAATTTAAATTTCAAATGGCTAAATTGCAGGGATAGGTAACGGATTATAGTTTAGGGCAGGGCTACTAAACTCCAATCTTGTTGGGCTGAAACACTTTTTTTGTTTCTACCTGCTAGTTAATTTCACGCAGCTGGTGTGCTAGGTCTGAATCTATTATCGTAAGGAGATGATGAAAACTAGAAGTGTGTTGTTCATCAGGCACCATAGTTGAATAGCCCTGGTTTAATAACCCTAGTCCAGTGTCTTCTCAGAGCACTCAGCCAGTTTGAAATGCATGCTCCTCTCTCCATGGTGTCAACTAATGCAGACATAGTATGCAGAGCTCCAACTTGCTGTCCAACATTCCATGGAAATCTTGGCCAGTTCTACCTCTGTCTGGTTCTACAAATGTGTAATTGTTGTGACAGTGCATTGTGTGATTTGGTGTATGTGAAACTATGTGAAACACAAATAAGCAACAATAGAATATATAGTGTGTTTTTTCCGAACGTTAAAAAAGGGCATGAAACTGCACTGTTTCAGAACTCGTACATCTCTTTCTCACCATTGTGAGAGCAGTCTTTCCAAGCTCAGTCGCTCTTTGCTGGGTCAGCGTTCTCAGTTTCAGAGCCTTTGCTGAACCAGTCTGGGTGCAGCCCTCAAACTCAGCCTTTTGCAGCACACCACGGTTACTGATAAACGGGGATAGAGAAGGCACAACATACTTCAAGAAGTTAAAGAACTGGTATATCAAGAAGTAAGCTAAGTATTTCTTCAGGTATTTCAAGGAAAACCGGAAGAACAGTAATTAGCTACGTGACAGAAACGACGTTGACGTTTTCGCAAGCCTGCTATGTAGCTTTTCCGTTTTTTCCATTGGAAGAATTTTACACACCTGTCCAGTTCTTCAATATGATCTGTCAATTCGTCATCTTTCTATAAATGAGTGAGAATGCAGAGACCATTGTTATAATCTAATTCTATTAGATCCCCATTTTTGTACTTACTGTAGTAACGTAGGTATCTAGCTAGCTTTTGTTTTATTGCTGTGACAAACATGCTTATCTGACCGACCTTGATTCTGTCTCTCTCCCTTGGCACAAGTTTGTTTTTGGAACGTCTTTCCTCGCAACCGAACATCGTGCTAGCAGTTTATTTGAAGTAGCTGGCTATATATAAACAGTCACAAAGTATCTTTATTTATCTAAATCGGCATAATAAACGAATACTAGGTTAAACATGTTCAGTAACTCGAAGGATGGAGGCATCCAATAGGAAACGCTCCCTACGTTGTCATGGTAACAAGCCATGTGGCCGGAAGCAGCATTCCTCAACTGCCAATCATTGTGACTAAGAGACATTACGTTATAGATCACATGACTAATTTGTGGCGTGTTGTAGTTTCTCGTGCAGGAAGTGGTAACAAGGGCCATATGAAAGTCATTCTACCGGCGACTGCAAATAAAATGTAAAAATTGCTACGTATTTATTCGTTTTTATTTTAGAAACGTATAGTGGTATCTGAAATATTTGAATATGCCTGTTAATAGTTTGTGTACCTTAGCCACTAGTCTGTAAACTGCTAATTTTAATTAGTAACTTTCTACAAAGCTAACAGAGTAACAGCACATAGTTAGCTAGAGTATAGCTGGCTAGTTATTTTACTTGTCATAGAATAGTGCTGGGCAGTCTTTTCCTGACATTGTCGTCATGATACGAATCCGAGCGCAGCAGATTGCCAGGGGACTGTGCCAAATAATAGGACGTGAATTCCTAAAGGAAAACATCAAGACCGGTATCAGACAACCAACTCAAAGTCAGAATCTCCAGCATCCCTGGTCGTTTATCAGCAGTGTCCGAACCATGGCGGTATTTCCATACATGAAGGTATGTCCAGAAACTGACCAGTTTGCCTAGCTTGTCGTAAAACCAGGGCAAGGCCAAGGAATGCGAATTAATAAATGCAAAGATTATTCTTCTGAAAAAGTATTTGTATTGGTTTATTTGAATGTTTTCCCCAAATACCTAAAAACGTGCATTTTGAACTGTTATTTGAACTATATCGTTCTTGAAGTTTCTGTGATGCTTTTCTCTTGTGCCATACAGTATGAGCACAGTACTCAGTCAGTTAATACATTTAAAGAGTACATCGATGTGTAATAGTTCTGTTTGACCAGTAGATGCTGCCCTGGCCCTTCTCCCAGTCGCGGGACTTCAGCCTTCCCAACTCATCCTGGGGCTCTGACATGAGGCGGCTGTATGAGCACTATAACAGCCAGTGTGAGGTAGAGACAGAGGAGGGGGAAAAGAAGTGGGGGGCCTGGAGAAGACTGCCTAGTTACAACCGTTCCCTCAAGTTTGCTACAGGTATGGAATTGTTTCTTTCATATATGGATATTGTGTGTGTGGTGTATATGGTGTAACTCTGTCTGACTGTCTCTTTCCAAGGTGGAGTATATCTGAGTAAGATCATCCAGTCTAAGGCCCGTTTGTTCACGCGGAGCATTAAGGAACAGGGAGCAGCGTTCGAGTATGTCATGTTTGTCAACAAGGAGCAGCAGAAGTGTGTGTGTGTGTTTCAGGCTGGACACTTACTGGAAGGACCACCGGGGTGAGCTGTGTGTGTGTGCGTGCGTGCGTGCGTGCGTGCGTGCGCGTGTGTGTAAACCTAACATGACCAATTGCAAGCATACAAACTTTAATTATTTAACTGACATTTCTTTAAGGTTTTAAAAGTTGTTGATACATTTCAGGCATGTCCACGGGGGGGCAATAGCCACCATGATTGACACTGTAACAGGGACCCATGCCACCTACCTGTCTGGCCCAGTCATGACTGCCAATCTCAATATCAACTATCGCAGGTACGCACACTTATAAATAAATTGACCTAACTTAATGCACACATGAAATCAAATATTATATACATTAAAAAAAATATATATGTTTAGGGGCATTTTCTGTGATTTGGTGATGATTCAAAGCATAATATGACCACTGTGCAGGCACATGCACAAATACATGTGTCAAAACAGCACAATCATTGTATAGATGTAGCTTCTCTAACCATAAAAACAATGCATTTTCAAAACACACTCATATAAATACATTGATATAATTGCATTCTTTGATAAAATATGTTCTTGTCAGCTGACATCATCGTGTATGTTTGCAATCCGTTCTGTGAAAGACATAACGTGTTTTACTGAAGGAAGGAATGGTTTGTTTTGAAATACTGTAACACTTTCCGTATTTGACTGTGATCAAAGATGTTTTTTTCGTACATGAATTATATTCGGACATTTTCAGTTACACTGTTTTTGTTGTAACAGTGGTGCTTGGGAGTTCTCTCACAATGAGATGGTTTATTTTAACTATGTAGTTAAGACTAGGTGCTGAAGCCTGCCCTTTTGCCAGTGGCAGCAATGCTGTTAACTGTTCTTTGGCTGTGCTCTTTTTTAGTGACATAAGCCTGAGCTCCCAAGATTAAACCTATGCCAACTCTCCTGTAATAATCAAGGGATACCCCGTGCAGTCTGTAGACATTAGGCATTCATCCTTTGTTAAGTGTAATATATATCGTTTTTTTGTGTTATTCATAATAAAAAGACGGAACATACTGTATTGGCCAATCCAACAATTTGTAGGTTGCTTGCTTAAGGAAGAGCTTTTAATTATTCTTGGGAAGAATTCACATGGCAGACTTATGAATACATGTAAAATGCATGAGTACAGTACATCAGTTTGTTGCCCAATTCTACCATTTTCCCCCTGGTCTTCTGAAGTGTTTTCTGGTTATAAAGCTGGATGTTTGTGTCCTGTGCCCCCAATTTTCTACACCAATACCAATGACTGGTCATTCATTGGGCAACAGTCATGATGCTCAATTAATTTAATTTATTTAATTTATTAAGAAGTTACAGTAAAAAAATTATTGGATGATTAATCGGTTATCAACTTTATTGTATCCTAATAATCTGTAACGATCTGGAAAAGTTTTAATCGGTTGACATCTGCTTTTACACCATTTTGATTATATTTTTTTAGCAGTTCATATTTTCTAACTTTGGAGGTAAAAGCTATTAAGAGGCCTAATGGTGATATGGCAAGTAACTTTATTTATGCAGTTTATCTTGTTCTTGGCCTATGCCTTGATTTTGACTTTGGTGCCTGCCATTTTGTTGTTTACACTGAACCACATATATCAAGTTAATAAACAAAGTTTACATACAGGTATTAATGATAAAGTAAAATGTAATCTCTTCATTAAAACTACAGTATCAATTTTAAAAACAGAATATGTCAGTAGAACTATAATTATGAAATGGAAAAAGTGTCAATTCTGGTGGTGAAAAAACAAAAGCTTTTACTTTTTGTGGAAAAACAATGATGGCAATACACAACCCTCCAGACACTTTTGGTTAAATGACACATATGCTGATGGAGTCATTTGGCTTAATTATGTATTTTGTTAAAACATAATTTTTGAAAAAATTAACCATCTCAACACATACAGGAAATCATACAGATTAATATAGGGTAAGACAGACATCCTAACGGAATGAGAGGATTTTGATCATGTTGGTTAAAGGTTCAATTCCCTTGATAGTTAGAAACTGGCTAAACCAGCAATTCAAACTGCATTGTGACACTGTACGGTAATGTTATAAGTACAAAGAGTATATAGTACCAGTAGAAAATGTAGCTAGCCAGCTAGCTCCTACAATGTGTTAACTCACTTCGTTAGCAACACTTAACCAGGATAATTCTGTAACCCAATAGGTAACATATATATGACTTAGCATAATGTTGACACTAACTACAATAAATGTTAACTAGCTTTTGTAACCTAGCTTGTGTTATTACGCAGTTCATAATACTAATTTAAGCTAATGTTTACTACCAATACTAGCCTGGTGAACAAGAGGCAGGATGTTATTGGTTTGTGTCACGTATAACAGAACACATAATAACAGAAAGCTTTAACCAGCAATGAAAACAGTACATTATATTGAAAAATGTAATGTAGGCTTGATGCTTAGGGAATAATAACTACTTCATGTAGTTCAAGTTCAAAGTTTATTAATCAAATACACCGATTAACACAGCGTCAATGAAATTCTTGGGACATGGTGCATGACATCTATGTAGTAAGAATTAAGAAATATATATAAAGTAGATATATATTAATAATATACATAAAAATGGGCTAGCCAATCATACTGTATGAGCAACACTGCTGCATGAACAAAAATAAAAACAATATAAACAGTAATAAGCAAAAAACGATGTAGTGAATGCAGAGCCATTGTCTGTGCAACCTTTCTCTATGGCGCACAGGAAATGTAGGTACTCCACATTCACTATGCATAATGACTGAAAATTGAACTTTTCCCTGAGTGCTTCTTTACCATTGCTGTCATAATGCCAGGTCCAGGGTTTCCTCGTCTAATAAGTCTCATTGTCCAGTTCCTTTTATGAGTCGAAACCAGAGCAGCGTCTGACGTGCTTCAGAAAACACATCTTGACAGTAAACTGTCCCATGCCTGCTGGGAGTGGCTGTGATGAAGCTGTGGCTTAATCACAAATTGAATGTCATTGGGGGAAGCAAAACTGGGTAAAACAAAGAAAAGATGGGAAAACATTTATTATAGTTTTACTTGAAAGAGCAGTGAGCTAGATTACAACCTGCGCCGCAGCAGTATATGTACACCAGTGGCAAAGGCCTACACATCCAGAACGCCTTAGGCCACTTGCTGTTTTAATGTTTTATGAATACATTTGTTGTAAACATGTAAACAAATGTTTTCCCCAATCCAAAGCCCCATCCCATTGGGCAGCACGGTGCTGCTCACCTGCTCATTGGATAAAAAGGAGGGACGGAAAACCTTCGTTTCCTGTCAAGTGACCAACACGGACGGCTCCAAACTCCACACAGAGGCCACAGGTACTGCTCTCCACGCCAACATGCCTGAGGTTAAATGACACACACACACACGATTCCCATATGTTTCATCCGTTCCCTCATACTCTTTTCTCCCTCTCTAAGGGCTGTTTGTGTCGATCACTATGGGACATCTCTTAGGAGGGTGATGGATTAGCCGGACCATCGACCAACCAGAAAAAACAAAAACGCATCAGCAAACAGCACGGACTGCCTTTTGCGTGTGTGCGTGCGTGCGTGCGTGTGTGCGTGCGTGCGTGTGTTTGCCTTCAATCTTCTTAGCACTAGCAATTTGCCTGAGACACCTGATGTTCGGAGCTGTACAGCTATATCTGTCATAGACATAACAGTTCATGAGTACTGTTTCAGTACTCGACTAATGGCTCCAGTCAGATTAAAGCATTTTACTTAGGTTTCTGTACAACACTTTCTTTTTTGTATGGTACAGTCAAGTCCATTATAGTCACCCTGTGGGGAAAAAATTTGCAAAATAAACATACAAATATTGATGTTCAAAAGAGATCCTGTTTATAAAAAGAGAAAAGGGCAGTCCATATGAAAGATATAAGAAGTATTTGAATGTTCCCTCTCACATAGCTTAAAAAAATATAGGCTCCCTATGTAAAAAGGGTTGGCAAAAATGTAGATATTTTTTGGGTTACCCAATAAACAAATCAAGTTTTCGGAACAATTCTATTATTACAAAAAACAATTTGAAATACAATATACCTCCATATTTGTGTTATTTTGAACAGTCTGTTTTGCTCATATCAGGGTTGCAACTGATTACAAACCATACTATATAACAGGCAGTGTATATATTGTATTTTAACTACTTTTTTATATTTTTATCATTAGAATGAATCTATTAATTTAAAGAGGCCTTTTGATATTTTTTTTATTTTTGCTCATAAGCTATTGGTCCGCAGTTACTGACCTCTAGAACAACTTCTTGAGTCCTGTGTATTTATGGTTTGATATTAGGTTTAATAATATTATGTTGTAAATAATATTTGAAAATAAAGTCATGTACATTGTGATAACTAGTGTTATTTTCAGACTTCTCCATGTGTTAATAAACAAGGTCTCCGAGTCCTCTGTAGCACTTTTGATAAACCATGGCATTTACAACACCAGGTATGTGAGTTAAATTGAGTGTCAAAATGACTAAACTTTACATTTATTTGATGTCATAAAGCTTACTCTTTGTTTATTTCTTTATATTTTTCATTTATAGTTCTTCCGCAGATGCTCTTATCCGTAACAGCATACATTTGTGAGTGCATTCATTTTCATACTAACCACCCGTGGGAATCAAAACCACAAGTATAGAGTTGCATGCTTTAACAAATACACAAGACCATTGACCTCTCATCGTGAAAACCTCTGTCTCTTGCCCCCTTTTTCCTTCCTTCCCCTGCCCTCTCTTCCTTCCTTCCTCACTCTCAGTTGAAGTCTATTGGTGTAGCTCTCTGTCAGACTGTCTGGTCTATTGCTCCTCCCTCTTTGTGAATGAAGCCTTTCCAGTAATAAATGAATGGCATCTAGAGGTTACCGTAACAGCTCACACATTGTCCACATCTGAGGATTCTGTCAGCAGAAACTCAGCAGATCTCAGTCACTACTGAGATCTGCAATTGGGGGGATAATACAGAAATCTGTCCACTTGTAACTTCTACTTGACTCAGGCTTGCATCCTAGGCATCCAAATAACATATACCAGAAATGGCAACAAACTGATGAAAGTGGCCAGTTTCTCTGAGCATTTTATGTAACTGCAGCATCCCTCATAAAATGCACACAGAGTAAAGGTGGGGTGTGTGTGTGTGTGTGGTTTGCTCCCCCCTCCCTTAGGCCCCTCATGTTTCTGTCCTCAGGGTTGGGTGGGTCTAGAGCTGGAAGGGATTTGTGAGTGTGTGGTGTGAGACAGAGAGAGACTTGCGTGTGGTCAGATGGGCTTTGAGAAGTGAGGGTGCAGGGGAACTGATGCGGACAACTTTAGTCATTACATTTAGTTAAAACCACCTAAACACACTTGTACTCACATACATTTCTATATATATTGCACACACTGTATGTCACCTTTGCATCTTTCACTATGAGAAATAAGCTGTTTTGTCTTACTTTTATCTTATTGGATTGTCTAAATCTGTGGCCCAGTTGACAGTCATTTATTTATCTGATTGATCTCTGTACTGATAGATGGCCTTGCATCTAAGGAAACCGCCAGTGGCCAAGCCACACATCTGCAATTTAAAAAGCAGAGCACTGACGCAGTTTTGTTGCGCAATGTGAAAACTGCAACCGACCCTACCACAGAGTTGGAAAGGCAGAGGTTGAGATTCTTGAGACCACACCAAAATTAACGGGAACACTGTTATAGGTGACATACAATGAGTGTGTTTTGCTGATCTTGTTTTATTTATTATTAGATTGTTAAAGAAACTGTATTTCTAAATTTGTAATTAAACTTGTGTGGACTTTCTCTTCTTGTCTTTATTACTTTAAATGTTTTTTTTTCTATGTCCTCCATTGTTTAGGAGCCGCGATGATCATGTTACAAACCCTGCAACATATGATAGAAAAAACGTGAAACTTTAAACCGTGATCCTAACACAGATTTAAGCCGTCAGATGAGGTCACCATGTTGCATTCATTTTGCACTTATGGTAAAGATTTTCTCAGCACAAATGTAGATAATAATTAAGTTTAACACTTTTGAAATCATGATATTATTGGATCTGAGTGAGAACCACAGACGACAAGTAGATTAGTCTGTAGCAGCTATATAGCCTTCACTAATTGTTTACAGTAGATTATTCAGTGCATTGTAGATTATGTAATGGTTAAACTAGGCTTTTGGTTGGTTAACCCTTTAAATCATCAATCCTGAACTGAAACAATAACACAGCCAGTCACTGTTCATACAGTGGCAAACATGTAATTAAATAAATATATTCATACTAAATACATTCCAAAACAGAACGTTGTAAGCAGATTACAATCAATGCTAGATGTTCAGATTTAGCAAATGGGTGAATAATATAAAAAATTGTCAATACAAAGATACGTACTGGCACTTTAAAATAAATGTACGAAATAATCACACATTACATTGCCAGTGATTGGCTAATTCATTGATTTTTACCTGTGAAGGATCCGTGCAACATAATTTGGCCAGTAGTGACTCATTTAGTCTTTAATAAGGATGCATTGGGGAAGTGATCAAACATGTGCAGAAGCCAAAGCCTAGACTAGGCCAAAGCCTAGATGCTGACATGTTTCTGTTAGAAAACACCTACAATGTAAAGTGTGTCCTGTACTTTCTAAAAAGATTTTCAACTGGCTAAGTGTAAAATCTAATAAACCTAGCCAAATGGATTAGTAACATTATGCATTTGGAATCAGAAAAGTGTGCTGTGGTCCGATGTTTCATCAATGAGAAAGTCCACAGAATGTCAACCCAGTTCCTTCTCACTCCAGAGGCTGCCAGTGCCTGGCTAGATGGGCTTCCTCTCCCTGTGAGGTTTAGAAATGTCCCCTGATGCTTCATATTTATACACTTTTTGGAAGGCGAACTGCCTGTGTGGGTCTGTGCAGAAGCTGAAGATCTTTTGGTCCATTGGATTAAAGATTCAGGAAGGGGGGGATTTGCAGAAATCTAGGCAAATAAACAGTAAATATCAACCTTCTGATTGTATTTTGTTTTTGATTTTGTTGTATCATTTATCTAGCTTCAATATGTTTTAAAGACAAGCTATAGACCTAACAGTTTTGTTTTATTCTTTGCGTGACTGCCCTCATATTATTTAGGTAAAACGCTTTGGTTAAGCTATGTCTTACTGTGCAGTAGAAGAATGACTTGCTGCAACAAACAGCCCGCGGTGAGTTTGTTACATAATTCCTGATGACATAACTGGGAGCGCAAGCTCGGGACAGTCAGGGCACAAAGAGCAAGTGGGTGAAACCGGAGTAGCCTGAACCGCGCACACAAGGAAGTTCGGTCAAAAAAGTTGGCCGCTATTATACCTACTTGAAGAAATGACGGAATATGGAGAAAGTGGCAACACCGAATGAAAGAATGACAAAGATATTGGCAGGCTGTATTAAATGACAGTAGAGACTCAAACAGAGATGGCTGTGCATGTTTTGAAGCGCTTGCGCCATCCCGGCCGCTAGAACAGCCGGTAGGCCTATACATTAGAATTAAAGATACGTTTAATAATCTGCATTATTTATGGTGCATGCGTAGTCTGTTAAGGACATCGCAAAACGCACTGTAGATTAGACTATACTATAGAAAAAGTCAGTTTGTATGAACAAGATTGTTCCACGAGTGTGAGTTGGGTGTACACGCAGTTTACTTTGACAGGAGAGTTATGGAATATGAGGAACCCGAATCTCCCGACCTCATCACGACTGACGAACCCGTAAAAAGAGGTGAGATTTCACATAGTGCTTATTGATGGACTAATAGTCCTATTTGTGGGCATGTATATTTGTAAACTATTCACATTTCGCAATTTGTTTATGGATTGAGTGAAATGAAAATGTTGCCACACGTGCACATTTAACAGTTGATGTGTGTGTACATAGCAATACTGCAGCCGTGGTGTTCGCGTGTGCTACCAGACACACCTGTTAGGCAGCATTAACCAATGTGAGAACCCCTCGAGATTTCCTGGTGTTCTGTATAAGTGTCCCTGTGACAGACCTTGTGTGTTTGTCATCCAGTGTCTGTATCAGACCCTCAGAGCCCCCTCTCCTATCACTCTGGCCCGTTCTTCATGCTTATCTCTCCCATTTTTCCTTCTGTTTCTTTTTTTTGTCCCGCTGTCTCTTTTTCTCACACATTTATTGTGAGTCTGCACCCACAGCAAACATGCTCTCTTTCGCTCGTCAGATTACCAAGGCACCCTCTACTTTCTTTGCATCATCTCCCCTTCTCCCATCTTTCCCATCACTCTTATAGCTCCATTCTCTCTCTCTCACTCTCTGTATTTCTATTTGTCTGTCTATCTCACTCTCTCATTAACTCACCTCTTTTCTCCTCTTGTCCACCTGGCAGTGTAATACTTGCTCCTTGAGAGTAAACATGGCAATAATCCGATATAAGACACAGGATTAGCTCTTTGCTGTTTTAGGCCGGCTGCTATTCCCAGCAACTGAAATCTTTCCGTGTCTCTCAGATTAGATTCCCTGAGTCGCTATCACACTTCATCCAATAAATGTATCTGAGTCTTATCCACATATCAACCAATAAATGAAGTCATCCGTTTACATCTACAGTTAGGTCCAGAACTATTTGGACACTGACACAATTTTAATTATTTTTGGCTCTGTATGCCACCACCATGGATTTGAAATGAAACAACCAAGATGCAATTGAAGTGCAGACATTCATCTTTAATTCAAGGGGTTGAACAAAATATCAAATAAAACATTTAGGAATTGCAATCATTTTCATATACAGTCCCCTTATTTCAGGGGCTCAAATGTAATGAGACAAATGAACACAATCATAAATAAAATGTTTATTTTTAATCCTTTGCAGGCAATGACTGCTTGAAGTCTGGAATGCATTGACATCACCCAACGCTGGGTTTCCTCCTTTGTGATGCTCTGCCTTTAATGCAGTTGTCTTCAGTTGTTTGTTCATGTGTCTTTCTGTCTTACGTTTTGTCTTCAACAAGTGAAATGCATGCTCAATCAGGTTGAGATCAGGTAGATGACACGGGCATTGCAGAATATTCCACTTATTTGCCTTAAAACACTCCTGGGTTGCTTTTGCAGTATGTTTTGGGTCATTTTCCAACTGAAAAATTAAGTGCCGTCCAATCAATTTTGCTGAATTTTGCTGAAACTGAGCATACAAAATATCTCTATACACTTGATAATTCATCTGGCTGCTTCTGTTTTCTTTCACATCATCAATAAACACTAATGACATCGTGCCACTGGAAGCCATGCATGTCCATGCCATCACACTGCCTCCACCGTGTTTTACAGATGATGTGGTATGCTTTCCGTTCCAAGCCTTCTCCATACCTTCTTCTTCCCATCATTCTGGTACAGGTTGCTTTTAGTTACATCTGTTCAAAGAATTTACATCTGTTCAAAGAATGCTGTTCCAGAACTGGACTGGCTTTTTTAGTTGTTTTTTGTCAGTCTTATCTAGCCTTTCCATTCATGAGGCTTATGAATGGTTTGCACCTTGTGGTGAACCCTCTGTATTTCATCTTGTGAAGTCTTCTCTTTATGGTGAACATAGTTAATGATATTCCTACCTCCTGAATTTTTCTTCACTTGGCTGCATGTTGTAAAGAGGGTTTTCTTTACCATGGAAAGGATTCCACGATCATCCACCAAGGTTGTCTTCCATGGACGTCCAGGCCTTTTTGTGTTGCAGGAAGCTGGATGTATTGCTGTTATGTATACAGTGCTGTATAATCAAGAGCTGTTTACAGGGTTTTCTTGCCCCTGTCTGTCCATCCTACTCTGTAGGATGACATATTTTGTTGGCGCTGTAAGCTGGAGTGAGGTAGAAACACCAATGCACAACGACACAGACACACGCACATAACGAAAACTCAGGCATGTATACATTATTAGCTCTCCACATACACTATAAGATCCGCCCTTCAAGCTGACACATACTAAAAACAAAGGCCTTTCTGAAATCAAAAAGCAAACTCAATAAATGCTGGTGTCATAGTAAATTGGTAAGTACTACAACAGAAAAGCACATAGACTAAGCCTGCAATGCTATAGCTAACCAATTTAATGAGTGATTCTTATGTAACCCCTGTGAGGACCCCAACTGCAGTTTAGTGAGTTGGCCAAGGTGAATGCCTGTCTGTAAACATTAAGACATTCCAGTTTACCAAACAGACTTAGTTAAGGGAAGGATGAAAGTAACTGAAAAATGGTTGTGTGTGTGTGTGTGTATATGTGAGTTTGGCATGATGCCATAAGAAAGTAGCAACTTGCACACATACATGCGTGAATTAATGTACTGGGTTAATGAGAGAGAACTTCTTTCTGCTTAACTCTGGCTATGATAATGTCCTGCAAATGAGTATGAGAGGAGCATACATTATCACAACACTGTGATAAAGGGTTTTAATTGAAGACAAGACACTAGAGCACAACTGTTGCATTGATGAAATAAGATTAAAGTCTTAAAAGCTGTGTTTGCTCCTTGGGGTTTAAGGCCGGATGTTTTGTAAAAGCACTTTGTGACAACCGCTGATGTAGAAAGGGCTTTACATTTTTTTTTATTGATTTTATTGATTTTGTTTGTGTATGTTTTTAATCTGTGTTATTGCTTAGTGTCATATTTGTATCACTGAACAGATTGGACAGATCAACACCAGAAAATTCACTGTGTTCTCAATAACCTATACATCTAGTTAGGCAAAGAGAATAACATTATATTGCTGCTTAATTCCAGAGAGGGACTGATAGAGAGAATGGAAAAATAGTTATGCTAACATATCAGAGAGAAATAATAATGTGGACTATTCGGTGGCATGGATTGTACATAGGTCCAAATTTGTCCAAGTTCCCTTTATGCAAAAACACTGCCCTCTTGCTTTCTCACTGTCTCTATTAAAAAAGAGATAGAGCAATGGCCTCCTAAGACGTGTGCATAAATCAGCAGTGCCTGTAGAGAGGGGAGATGTGTATTTACCAGCAGTGCCTGTGGAGAGGGGAGACATGTATTTACCAGCAGTGCCTGTGGAGAGGGGAGGCATGTATTTACCAGCAGTGCCTGTGGAGTGGGGAGACGTGTATTTACCAGCAGTGCCTGT